>QVOB01015587.1:0-10355 GCA_014839585.1 Pseudomyrmex concolor
TGAATTAAATATGTTCTCTACCAATATTGTTAATTCAACTTATATGAATTTGTTATCCTTATTACCATATACTTGAATTAAAAAAACAAGTATTTCAGATAACAAACTGAAACTCAACTAAACGCAATTAATTAAATTAACAGTATTTTTTTCTCAGTGTATGTATATAAATAAGTTTTTTTTGTTAGCTTCTCTCAAGTCAATGTTTCGCAATAAGAATGTGCAAAAATAGCGAGAAAATGGATTCGCGTAAATGGCGTCAACACCTCTCCTCTCCCGTGTTCTCTCCTGCTTCTTTCCTACATACGCATATATGTACATAAAACTTGGAACTTTTCCTTCAAGAAGAATGCAGCACGCATCGGACATCGTGGCCAATTCCAATATTTGCAGAAACTCTGGCGACGACAGTTTCACACGATTTATAAGTAAAAGCAGAAACGTCCGCGTTGGTTTAACGATTTCTTCAATATTACGCGAGAATAGACCCCACGCGTAGCAAGTACCATAGACGCCGCTTAATATTTAACCA
This sequence comes from Pseudomyrmex concolor, assembly GCA_014839585.1. Classification (NCBI taxonomy): domain Eukaryota; kingdom Metazoa; phylum Arthropoda; class Insecta; order Hymenoptera; family Formicidae; genus Pseudomyrmex; species Pseudomyrmex concolor. Next base: position 533 of record QVOB01015587.1, read on the forward strand.
TCTTGTTAGCAAAACATAAACGACACTAAAATTAAAATTTTAAATCTCTACGTGGTTAGCAAAAAATTCGCATAAAATAATTTTCTTCGGAATAATGTCTGTTTATTTCTGATTTCGAACTCTCTTCTGCTCCGACGATTAACAGGCTCTCTTATTATACGTACAAACGCATACTTATTCGACGGATAGGGTATATCATCAACGCGCGCGCGCATAGTCGAGCAATCTTGGTGAAGTGGCAAGACGATGCTGGGAGCGTATGCCGGCGAATGGCCAAAAGCGGCCTCCACGGGGGTGGAGCTGCAGGTCCAGCAATCGACCGCGTGAAATCGACCACCTCGTACTACTCCTCCACCCGCTCTCTCCCTCTTTCTCCGCATACCACCGTCCTGCGAGATTCTCTCTTGCCCTCCCCGCCATCCTCCCTGCTACCACCGATTCCACTATCCACCCTCGTGCTCGTTGTATTATCGTACGGCCGCACAGGCTAGCCCCTACATCGTCAACATGTCCGGAACAAGCAAGCGCGCTCGCACATACGCACATATTCCCGCACACATACACATGCAGACGACACCGACGCGCATGATTGTTGGCGTGTGCTTCGGGGTACGGCAAGAGCACTATCGCCCCGGCAATGTACCACGTCGGTGTGTGACGTGATTAAACCGCCCGCTCCTCTACTCTCTTCCTCTCCTACCTCTGCTCGCAGGGAGCAACCACCCTCGCCCACTCTCGCCGCATCCGCTACCCCGTTCCTGTCTCTCTCTCTCTCTCTCTCTCTCTCTCATTCTCCTCCCTCTCTGTCCTCTTTCTCTTTCTCTTTCTCTCTACTATACTCTCGCCAACTTCCTCCTTCTCCCAAACTCCCGCGGCTCGTCGACAACTGCCGGCGGCCAACATGGCTGCCGCTAATTAGCGCCTAATTATTATTTATTGCATCGGACGCGACCCACGCTCGATGCCTGTTACCCCGATGCTGCGCCGCGCCGCGCTGACTGTCGCGACACACCGTAATATGACCGGCACTACTCTCCGCCTGGTTACCCGCGGGCGAAAAGCCAATCGGGGCCATACGATCCGGCACACGCCCGAAATCAATCTGAGTTGTTGTCGCTGGACGAGCGGACAATTTTGCAGTTCACGATGACTATATGATGTTTAAGAATATTGTCGATCGGATTAAATCCATGCGGTTATATCAGGATTACATAGGGGTTTTTCATGTTTCTAGCTACCATCTATTTCGGACAATTTCATTTATTAGATAATACACTATTAAAACCACGAGAAAAACATTAGTCTTGTGCCATATTAAGAAGTTGCAATTCCTTTAACAATGGTATACGAATTTGTAAGCTTCTGTATCATGTTTTCGAGATATATCTTGAAATTAAACTTAGGTGATCTAGTGGAAGACAAATGGCCTATATTAGTACTTTGCTTAAGTCAATTGTCTCAATAACATATAACAATTGAAACAATAGAGTTTTTGAAGATCGCACGCGTCAACCGCGTCAACATTTCCCAAATCCGCGGGCAGCTTGTGAGAATGCAAGGAAGAGGAGGAAGGAAGAAGAAGGGGTGACAAAGAGGGGTAAACGGGAGGTGAGTTGCGGCCGGATCGGTTGAGTTAAGTCGGGTTAGGTCGAGTCGAGCAGGGGTACCAACAGGGCGGTCGCAAATATTGGTATTTGGCAAAGACTATCCTTGATCCGTGTCGCTCTTTCTCTTTCTCTACACCTCCTTGTCATCTCGCTCTTTCGGGACGCGCGTACATTTTCGCTCTCACTCCTACTTGAGACTTCGCGCACTTTCGCCATCTTTCACCGCGTTCACCATGTATCGTTCTCGCCAATATACTCTGAGAATGAGATACCAGCCAAACATCATCTTCATGTTCCAAGGAGCAGCAGTTACGGAAACACTCCCTACGTTAATGTATAGACGCAAATGATTAGCCGGCTTAAATCCAACTTTTGAATGGTAAATTGTATGTTGTGAAGATTTGTGTAATATCAATAAGTTAACAATGACTTTATCAGCTTGTAATCCTAAAGTAATCAAAGTGAAGCGTTACAAATTATATCGAGTAAATAAATATAATATTGAAAAGAAACGACTTGAGAATCTATATCTAACTTCAAAAGAGAATCTATATTTAACTTCAAAAGACAAGAAGTTAAACTCAATTATTATTTGAACATACATGACACTTATAACACAATTATATATATATATATTAATACATTACGTATATAATTATTATAATTATTGTATTAGAGGATGCTGCAGTATTCTGTGATACCATTTATAATTGGTTGAATATATGATTTATTAAAGAAATTATTGTTAACACGTAGTTAATATCCGACAGAGATATATGTTTCCACTGATCATACATGTTATCCCACAAGGTAAGTAAAGGTGTTACTGTTTATTCAGGCACATGTTATCGCTTTCTCACCATCGAGAAATCTTCTAGATAACCTTTTTCAGCCTTGGTTTTACTTATATGTGCGCGTATGATTTTTTTAATAAGTTACTTCACATTTAAAATGTAAAATAAAACCGTTCATCTGTACATCAAAGCTTTAATATTTCTGTATACCGTCTTTTAAAAAGAAAAATGTTCAAAGATCGAAGAGAAATTTTTAATATAAAAACAAAGATTTTAAAAAGCATGAAATTATCGTAAAAAAAGAGGAAATAAAGAATACAATAACGTTACAGAGATGTGGAATTTTTGTATTGTGCATTTTAAAAGAAGTCTGTAATTTAAAAGAAGAATAAGAGAAAAAGAGAGAGAGATGCGATTTAGTTAAACGAAATATGAAGCAAAGAAAGAATCACAATACAAGGTAAATGTGCGACGAAGCTAATCTCGAGTGTGATAACGTGAAGATAACGTCCGGATATGTGAGACCTACCCTAACTTAACACGAATAAAAATAAGATTGTTGCTAAATTTCCTGTCAAGCAACCATAAAAGATATCAATTTAATCATAAAAGTTCGTTATATATAGTGATTCTTTTTCGCTCTAATTCTCTATTACTATTTCTATTCTATTATTCTATACAAAATAGTTTTCACGTAACTTATTTTTATTTTATGTATATGTAATTTTCATCTGTGTATTCTTTTTTTTCTACTTTTGGAAAAAATTAAGTTTTAAAAATAAAGTTTATTTATTTATTTTCCTCGAATCATTTATCGAGCGACCGATTGTTCACTGTGCAAGGTATACCATCCATGTAATGCGCAACGTTCACTGAAGCTCTTAACTCGCGGATCGAGGTTCGCACGTTCTGATTTCGATTTCAGGCTGGTGCTTCGATATTTACCCGCAGTAGATGCTAACGATGCCGATGGATTTGTGTAGCCCCCGCGTAGCGTTTATTCGCGTTAACGAGGCCCGATTAAAAGCCGTGAGGTAACGTCACGGGAACGTGGCGTGCGCGCGTAAGTCCCAAGGTGAGAGCTATTTATACCTTACGATATATATCATGTGTTGACGCCAATAGGACAAACCTGCTGTACGTAACAATGGGCCTCCTAATTGGTTCGACGTTTGAGACGACGCGGGTCCGCTCTTTGTTGCGCGACTCCCCTTATAACATTTATTCGGCTCTTAAACTGATCCTGCCAAGGCAATCTTAGCAAGGCAATTATCACAATCGATGTGACAGTATATCGTTTTATTAAACTCTCAATAAGTAACATTAAGAGCGAAAGAATTTTGGAATAAAACGGTTTTATGTTTTTTATGAATCTTCTTTTATTTCATATGTCTTGTAATTGTTACATAAGTTTTAATTTTAAATCAATGATCTGGCAACGCCGTTCGCGTATACCGGAAATGGACGCGTGTGATGCGTGTCAAGTGTCAATTCACACGAGTGCTCCGATGAAAAACGGTGGTGCACTCGATAAGAATCGAAAACACTTGCGGCACGCGTCTTCGGGCATAACGCGTCACGATACGTGCACCCCTTTCCAAGTTGCGCGGTGTCGGAAATGCAACGGGTACCGCGACAACCTAGAGAACAACAACATTTTTTTCTACTGCGTGAGGTCCCATGATATGAACCTTTCGAAAGAGGAAAGGAAACATGAACTAAATGGCGTCTGATTGGCGGACAATACATGCGGATAGAAAAGCCGCATTCCGTCGTTTCGACTTTTTTCGATTCCTATTCACGTTGCATTCTCTTGTACATTAAAATATTTATAAAAGACCAGAGAGATATAATGGAGCGCGATACATCGACGTTCTTTGTGCTTTATCATGCGAACACCTTTTCTCGCGTCAACCGCGAGATTATGAGATACGTAGTTGTTAATTCCAAACGCGCGGCCTTGTTATTGCACTCGCCGCTTTGTCTATTTATCGTGCGTCTTCGTTATTGAATTTTAATTTGTTCGTACGTTTCTTATCTATCTAATAGTGACAACATCAAATATCAACAAGATATTTTTAGTTGAGAACTTGGATATTTGTGCGATTTTATTAAGTCGACTTTAGAACTTAATTATTATTATAAATTATATTATCTTCTCTTATTAAAAAGTATTGTTTCACTTGAGAAAATTGAAAGCAAAATATTTGACTATTTATTTCTGCGAGTAAAGCGGTTATAATCTCTGTAGAAAGTTCAATTTAATTTTCGGAAAGTTATACACAATTCTCTCATAAAAGATTACGAACTTAATATGGTGTGTGAAAAGAATGGAAGTATTGAAGCCAGAAAAAACAACGACGGATCAATAGGAAATTGATACTTTTCTGCCGCTTTTTGCCCGATATCCTTTATCGACAACGACGTACGTTAGTCCGACGTGATTATATCCTCACGCTAATTGATTAGCTTAGGATAGTCGTTGAACATATGTTGGTCATCTTTTACGATTCTACTCGCACGCCCTTAATCCGAGGCAGGGTTCGAACACAAGAGCGGTTCTACCGTTGTGTATTACGCAACGTGTAATTTGCGGACAAAAGAGCACGTTGCTGCCGATGCTTACGATATACCTTCATTGTTGCGCGACAACAATGCGTCGACTCTTTACGAGGCTAGTACCCGGGTAGGTGAAATATTCATCGCCATCGGGGCTGCTTTCTATGAACGGACGGCGTTAGGTGAACGCGAGAAATTACAGCGGCTGATTACTTACTGACGAGTCGGATACCATAAATGCGGACTGTATTTACGCACGTGTGTGTTATACAGGCAGAAATCAAAGCGTGGACCGCTACAATATTCGAATCGATTAATTAATATATTATATATGAAACTTCCTGCGAGTAAAGTGGAGCAATAAAGTCGAGAAAAGATATCCATTCGCAAGCAGGTTGCACTTATCTGACATTCATCATAAGTAATCAAAAACAAATATTAAAAAAGCACGAGTATGATCTTTATGTACATTTAGTACTGTAATTATTTTATTTTTGACGTTTCCGCATCGAGAAATCGACCACAACCGGAAGTGCTTAAAATTTTTCCGTATCTTCTCTTTCAATTGTGAAAAAACGTTCACGTTGTGAAAAACGCTTCGAACGTTAGATACAATTAACGGGAAATCATCGATCTCTCGATACACTTTAGAGGTCGACAAATCTATGTTCCCATGAAATTAAACTTTTGTCGATCGAAATCACGATCCTGTTAAGCGAGACTGCTTCAAACGATGCGACTAATCTACAATCCCGGATTTTTGTGGGATGATCCATGAAAGAATTGCACCCGCGCACTGCGAGAATCGCCCTAAAGTATCGAGAACTGATTTTGTTCGTCGATTAGCCACGGCCGCTGGATCCTCCTCCGGCTTTAAAAGACGCGGGAACTCGCCGATACTAGCTTCAACACGATTTCCGAAGATTTCTTGGGAATGAACGTCCTCACTTTTGCGCGAAATATTACATACACGCACTCAATAATTTCACGTGCAAAAGATATAATATAAAACTCTGCGTGTCTAATCGCGTGAGAGCAAAAAGTATTTCATTTAGAACATGTAATTAAACAGTTCCATAATTATAAACATACTTTTGTTAATAACAAGAATTTATTTTGTACATGTTAAAAAATATATATAAGAATATCAAATACATAAACGTGTTTATCCAAAAATACATAAAAATATTGTATATAAATAAAAATACAAAACATTTTATTTTACATGTGTATGTGTATACACTATATTTTATGTAATTTATTATCATAAAGGCAAGGAGGAAAACAATAATCATTACTTATTTAGGAATGTTTCATTTTTGGTATAGGTTCCTCGGTAAGGTTTCGCCTTTTCGGCGACCATGAAGGCGGTCTGGGCAATGTAGGCCGCGGTACTGAGCTCGATTGTTTGCGAGACCTACTACTACGGGTCGGAGATCGTCGTCGTTGCCGTCGTCTTTTGGCTGCGGTCGATTTGCTGGTTGTCTCTTTCTTGCCGCTCCGCTTCGTCTTTTTCTTCGTTCTGGTATTCCTTCTGGCGATATTAAGACTCGAGCTTGTAGTTTGATAAAAATTGGGATCAAATCTGTCGAAAGTTATATATTAAATTATATTTTTTATTTGTGGCAATAATGTGTATAGTGAAATTATGTTGTACAACAAATTTATAATATTTTTTGATAAAAAGTTCTTAGCTTTATGTCACTTTTTGTTTATTTTCAGTTAATAACACAATTTTCTTGCTACTAAAGATATTATTTATAGTTGACAGATACAAAAAGTAAACGTAATTATGAAAATTGATCGAGAAACTCTATATTAAAAAGAATTTGAAATATATATGGATTCTTTATTTCTTTATATGTAGCTTATAAGTTTCGCTGGAAGATTCGTTTCAAGTTATTTGCCGAGAGAGCACTTTCCTACGAAGAGGTAGCACCTGAATTTGTTTCTCTTTTTAGCAAGTATCCCGTAGTCGATGCCACGACGCAAAGCAAGGGCAATGTCTCTTTGAAGAGTTTTACTGGCCGCTATGTCATATTTGTTGCTAATGTGCGTCAGGATCTCTTTCTTAGTAAAGCCATCGGGTGGCTGTTCGGTGGAAAGCAGATCGTAAACGAGAATCGATCGACGTACCATTTCTTGATTTAACTATGTCACTTATTACAAGAATATTTACTGCAACCGAACCTAACCAATCAATTTATAATGTTACTCACGATCAGATCATACAAATACTTGCTGAAGTTCGGCGCATATATCATGAATTGTTATTTGTCATATACAAGCGTGTGCGTGTAAAACAATTACATAAATAACATGTATGTACCGTTACATAACATTTTTTCAACAATTAATTTCCAAGAAATGTTTTTACGTTAAAAATTAAGCGAAATTTGACGCAAAAATGAAAAACTTTTCATCAAGTACTACGTGTTGTTAGTGTGGCGCAATTACCACTAATTATCATCATCGCTGTCGCGTGCAATGGGCTTAATGTCCAAGAGGTAACTATGTTGCTGCGCATGTATCGATTTGCATACCTGCTAGTGAGCTTCTGTATAAATCGATATTCTCTCAAGGAGCAGCAAACTTGTCCTCACCCGTAGATACGTTTTAAATATATAATGCTTATATATATATATCGATATATGTATATACATATAATAGATATTTTCATATATATACATATATGTAACTATGTCCTGGTATTTCGAGCAGTTTGCTGTTTGCTGAGAGGGGTGCGCGGAGAGTTTAGAAGAAGCTCGGTCCGGGTGGTTGGACGATTTCGGTGGTAGTTTTGGCAAAGAGGATTGAGACTTATGATTGGAAGAAAGGGAAGAGAAGTAAGGAAGCGAAAGGGAGCGAAAATAGAGAGAAACGGTGTCTGGAAAGAAAGAATCTGCCTGGATGGCTGCGGCGACTCTGATTTCCGTCGGGAGTTTCGCTCTTAGCGAAGCGGAGTAGCAACCGAAGCGAATTCGCCTTTAATCATTCGATTGCCAGATCCCCTTCCTCTTGCCACGACGATGGCGGCAAAGCCGATATCCAAGATATAGCAGCATCCGCAGCTGACGGCGCGCACTAGTTGACTGTTTGCTTATCATTCTGGCGATTGGACGTTGCAAAAAACAAACGGCGGATTAATTCGCGGTGTTTTACGACAATCTCAAAGTGCGGTTATTTATTGCGCCTTTTGATTTCCTCAAAAGTATTCCACGAATAGAAATTGTGTTTGCATAATCAAATCTCGGAGAATAATTGCAAGAAATAAAAATATTTTTGTACACATAAGCGAAGTGCCAAAGATCACTGTTTCCAATTTCGTTCTTCCGTTCTACTAACTAAATGTTACACAGCAGCATTGAGAGCAAAAAGAAACGACGACGTTATTGTATTAGCAGCGACAGTAAAATATATTTGCGCAGATTGTTAAATATTAGGTCTAAATTATTACTTTCCGTCCCGTTGAGTAGCCTGTGAAGTTTTCTGCACGGAAACTGAAAGATCGAGGATTTCTCTCAATTTTTCCGAGAAGTTCTTTCCAAGAAAATTGGTGCGGAAGCGTCGACTCTGTTAAAAGGGTGCTATAACTACACTCTATTTTCATAATTACGAACGGCACAGTTAATTTAAGTAGAGTAATCTGAACTTTTTAAAATGTTTTGAAAGATGAAATAATAGTAAAATAACACTATAAAATAAAATAACAAAAAAATATCTAATCAATTTAGTTATACTTATATATCTATATTTAAATTGCATACAATTTTAATATAGATTTAATATTTATAAAGAGAGAAAAAAATCACATAAGAAGCAAATGCGAATTGCTCAACAAAAAAGAGAGGTAAACAAGCGAGAAGAAACGCGATTCTAAGTTGATCTCAAAAATCTTGTCAGTTTATTTTCCTCGTTTTTTTGCTTTTTTCGTGCAAGAGGTATCCTGGATTCCCAGGTTCCTTCGTGCATTTTTCCAATTGTGCCACCCCCATACCGTGCGCCCAGCTCCTTCAAGTTGCAGCAAGTGGATTATTGACGGCACGAAACAATGGCGTAGCTTTGTTCGACGTGCTCTTGCGCGTAATATGTGTTCGGCGCACAGTGCACGTCTGTCTGTCCGTCAGTTTTGTGCGTCACAAGTGGCACCGGATATAAGCCGAACGAGTGGCCCTTCGTGCTGAGTTGAGTCAAGCACCTTATAGTACATCTGGCTATCTGATCGGTGTTTATTAAAAATCATACGTAACTAAAATTGTCCGCACATTCAATCTGCTGCGTTTGATGCAGCAGTCAACAATCCCTCAATCTTTATGGTAAATATTCTCGTAATGTCAAAATAATGTAAATCTTAATTTTTTTCTTAGTGAGAAGAAAACATCGTAAAGGATTATAGATCTTATTAAAAAAAAAGTATACAAAAATACGGAGTACAAAAAAAAGAACGAAAAAAAGAAAAAATTAAAATAAATCAAGGCAGGTGTAGACAGGTGTTTAATATGTATATAGAACTCACGATTTCTAAATTTCCACTAAAATTGGTTGGTTCTATTTTTTTTTTAAGAAAAAAAAGAAGATTTATAAAAGCAGGTAAGAAAACCTTCGATCCTTTTTTTAGATTAGATTCTTTTTATTGTCTTCTCAAAGGAACCGAATACAAGAATGCAAGAACGAGATAAATCGAAGGTAATATCGGGTTCATAAAATCTATATATATATAGACTAGATGTCCTGTTGTATTTAGCAAATTACGTCATTAAAATGAACGTTCGTCTAACAATTTTGGCCAATTCTAATATGGAAAGATACACACAAATACAGGCAGCAGGAGTAGAACAAAAGTCGGCTGTAGAACTTGAAGTA
>QVOB01015588.1:0-31783 GCA_014839585.1 Pseudomyrmex concolor
CGCCATTTACGGTTAATTGTATGTAATATAATTACGAGTACGTAAATGTAATAATAAAGAGATACTTGTAATTGCATGAAGAAGGATATTAAACGTGCGTATTATCTCTTCGTGAGAGTTGCTAGCGATTAAATAAATTTTAAAAGTATTAAAAAAATTTTAAATATAACTCGAAGCTGCACTAAAATAAAACAGTTACACATTAATTGAACAAACAGCACAAATTAATTTATGATGCGACCGAATAGAGCGGCCGTAAAAAAATAAATAAAATAAAGAGAGAGAGAGAGAGAGAGAGAGATGTCAGTTTTACTTAAAAAGTCCTTCCGGAGTTTATTGTTCTTTATATAATGTGAAGAGACAAAGGTCGCGTGTGTACGAAAGGCAAGTTTAACTGTTATAGATTAAATTGAAATGAATTGACTCGATGCTGGTTACGTCGAACAATATTTTTTCTTTGCGTGCCAAAACCGCAAATACACGTAATCTTTCCATTATCAGTGACGTCAAGTGCAAAATAGGATCAATCGCCGTTCATCAATAATCGATAATCCTAACGCGCTGTAAATTTTACGGACGTATTACAGTTTTTGTTCGAGTTTAATTAAAATATGTACGTGGGGGGTATTACCCCCTCTGTATTCAGTAACAACGTTACTGAATTTTATCCGCATGTAGGTTAATTGGGGTCAGATGGATCGTGGAAGCAAGCACGTTTTATACCGCCGACTATGCTTCAAAACAACCTCGTTAATTCCCGTCTATAAAAGTCTCGATTTTCCGCCGATAAATACATTTCTGGTTAAAGACTTATTGTCATTGATTCGCGATGCAAACAAAACGAGAAAAAAAAAAGCAATAAAGTCGCGCGAGATGAAATCGCTCACGGTCGAATTAAACCCGCAGCTGGATAATGACATTTTGCCATTAATTAATTTGTCGGCCGGCTTTGTGCCGGCACGTCGTCGTCATCATTACCGCCGTCATCCGCTCGTCTTCAATCCGCCTCTATACGTCGTCGGAGGGTTCAGAGAATTATTATCTCCGCAGCGTGTGGAAGAAAGTGTTTCTTTTATGACCGAAGTTAAATTAAACGTGTTGAGTGTCATCCCTTCCTTCCTCCCATTGGGAAGATCGAGGATACACAAAAGAATTTCTTCCACACACACACACATGATTAAAAGGCGTGATTATTTCGGCATCATCGATATCTCGAATATTGTGTACAAAAATAAATAAAAAAACAGATATATGTACATATAAAACAAAACACGCAATATTCTATTTAAAATCTATTTTATGGATTTTTATCGAAGTTTTTCGCGTACTTTTTATATTGTTGTAAACAACGTATTTTTCAATTGATTAAAAAAAATAGTAAATATTTGGAAAATAAAATGAGATTCCAGCTTTAATTAAAAATAGTGATACAACACAAGTTAAACTTTGTAAACGATCGTTTAAATATTGACAGAATGATCAAACTGTTCAATAAAACAAGTTATTCTAACGCGCGTTTGCAACACACTTGAAGTGTAACGTTTAACTTCGACTATTTTTAATAATAAAAGCGCAGACATAAAAAGCATGAGTTGAGTTTAAAATATATATCACGACGTAATTTTACGAGGGACGTGTCGAACCATGAAATGACGGACGATGTAACATAAAAAAAAAAAATTCTGCATTCCGTTAGAAACGGTGTTATTGTAGATATTCCGACAAATGACATGTAACAAACAATATCGGTTTTTACCTGCGTTATTAAAATCGATTTTACGTAACATTTGTTTGTAAGAGAAACACACGCCGAAAGATCGTTACGTAAATAAAATGTAACAAAAGGAAACCGCGTACGAATAATGCGTGCAAATTAATTGCGAGAAAAAATATTTGCAAACCTAATATTGTATTTTAACATTATGAAATCGCAAAAACACGTTTGAAAATCCGCCACATCGAATACGCGGCCGCTAAGTTATTTGCGTTATTTTACGAAATATCTAAGCGTCGAAAAAAACCTTCGTGTGATACTCGTGTAGGTGTGCGCGCGTGTGTGTGTGTGGCCGTACGTGAATGGCGCCGGGTCAATTTTAAGATGCACTATGATGCAGACACAAAGGGTTAGATGGCGGCTCACATGCGGACAATGACAATGCTGATGCAAGACAGCAGGCGCAAATTATCCCTGGGAGGTATTATTAATTAATGCCCTTGTTAAGCTACGGAGCTTGATGGGGAACGGGTGAAGGAGAGACGAGAGATGCGGGCTGGAGATAGCGAGCGAGTGTGTAACACAGGTGCACAGGGTGGGACATAAAACCGGAGGAACATGTAAAACGCGCGTCTCCGTGTGTATGTACGGCGCGCGTATGTACGTGCACGTTCTGACGCGCGAATGTACCGGGCACGCTGGGAATAACGAAATTTTCAGAACGGGGCGAATTAAAATTCAAACACTTATATGACATCGTCAAGCGAGAGAAGACCCGCGCGAATGAAAAGAGGAAAAAATAGCTTTGAATATTTTTTGTGAGAGAAAATGCGGGGGCCACGGTCGGGCAAAAAGCTCCCTCCAGAATCAAGATTGGATGTCGAGTCGCGAAAGAAAATGAAGACGTACAAGCGTTTGATGTGATGTAGATTGTGATCGACATGCGACACGAGGTCAAAAGACAACGATAACGTATAGTGTCTCACGTGTTACAAAAATAAATTCAAACAAAGAGTTGCGCAAAACTTCCGTAGAAAAAAAAAAAAAAAAAAGAACATCTTCCCTCGAAAATTGAAACTTTAACATAAATTATTTCTGACTTTTTCCGACACGAGTATGAGAAAATATGATTTATTATTCTCGACATCCTTCGCTTTTTTTCTCTCGGCCACATATCTTCCGGAAATAAGAAAAATTTCGCCGACCTTTTAAGTTTCACAAAGATGCTAAAAATGGCAAAAACTGCGAGAAGACCTTCGTAAACTTCTCCGCGCGTTATTTATATCGAGTGGTTACTCCCAGGAACTCGCGTACGCGCGACAGCGTTTCTCTCGTTTTCTCTTTTCGTCGACGTAACGGAGTGTGTAAAGCTCTTCCGTCCTGCATACGTAATTACCAAGTTAATTAGGATTTTGGAGATGAGAGAGATAGCGAAAGAGGCGTGGGCGATGAGGCCAAATTCGCGACAGAAGGAGATGGGGGAGCTGTCACGACACGTTTAAGGATGTATTAGCTCCAGAAGAGCGGAGCTGAAAGCGATGTTGAAACCGTCGCGAGCCGCCCACATCGGCGAGTGTGTGCGCGGCGACGAGAAAAAGACCCGTCCGTGATTTGCAGACGGTACTGATCGCGGAGTAATTTTAGCTACGGCGGTTCAGGTGACTCCTCCGAAAAAGGACGAAACTTTTTCGACATCCGTTTTTTATCCTCCGCGGTTAGGGAACGACGCGGCAGCTTTGTGGCTTGGATAGGGTCAACGATATTGGTTTGCCTATTCCGCTCCGCGGCATCGAAATTTCCGCCGGATTGCGTTTTGCACACTTTCTTTTGTGAACGTTTTGAATTCTTGTTTAGGTAGATAAACCGCGCGCAAATTTAACGTATCCAGTGAGATATATTCTCTCATACATTTTTTGTTATTGTTACGAATAAAATAAAAAGAAGAAAAACTATGTGTTTACTCGTCTTTATATTTCGCGATGCTATTTATTTGTAAGTGGAAAGAAAAAATTGCGTTATCAACGGATAAGAATCGCGGTATAAACCGTTTAAACTGTGCGACAAATATTATCAGCTTGATATACTTTTAAACTTTATCTTGCGACAGTTTTAATACTTCAATATCTTTCAAAAAAACTTCAAAATAAAATTCTCTGTTTATTTCGTCGCAAAAACGAGATTTTCTCACTTTGAAATGCGTCGGCTGCGCATAAAAATCTTAAAAGTTATGACGACTCAAGCGATATACATATATAATAGCAATTCGCGTAATACTTTTTTAAATGTAGAGAAACACTATTTCCAGAGTAAACAATGTGTCTCTCTTTACGACCCTTGGGACTCTCTCATCGAGCTATCGCGCTTTCGACTATCCAAGTCAACTCCTCTCGAGTTTTCGTGCAATTGGTTTTTCGTGTTCCGAACTCTCTTGGCTGTCCTCGAAATCCTAATTTCTCGTTTTTCACTCTCTCACCCCCCGTCGCAACTCTGTCATCCGATGGAGCGAGCGACTCCCCCGATGCCCACGGAATCTCGCTATTGCGTTTTACTTGATTTTCCAGGCTTCTGATGGAGAATACGGAAAATGGGGGCAGATTGTGGAATCTGTGTAAACAGGTCGGAGCTGTGCGTACTCTCTTTCTCTCTGTCTCTCCCTCTCTTTCTCTCTATCTCTGTGACAACTTTTATTTACTTCTGGTGGTCTGGTTTTCATCCTCTTTTCTACGCATTTAAAATGGGCCGTGTAAAATGGTTCTTGATCTATGTGTGTGCGTCATTTTATTATTTTAGATTTAATTACCTTCCTCCACAGAGAGAAATACAAGGATTTTTTTCTATATTTTTATCGCGTAACAAGTTTCTTCAATTGCAACAATAAATTTTCGCATTTTAATACTATCGATTTTACATTTCCAATTATATGGTACATATTTTAAACATTATTTACTTTGGTGATGAGTCATTAAATGTTACACGTTCGACAATAATTCACACGACGTGTCTTTTATATCTATTTTCCCAACTTATCGGAATTTATTATCAAAATTTATCATCAAAATGCAGTACATATATTTGTACTTTTCACTCGTGACAATTAAAAAAAAAAAAAATTTCAACAACGATCGCGAGTGTTGAGCGACTCACTGATATCAAAAATATTCACAAGTTTTACAAATTCACCTAAACTTGCACTTCGTCAGCACACACTTCCGCGCATAAATCTCCATTGTGTTGGCGGGATCTCTCGTATCTCACCCGACGGAATGATCGAAAGATAGATCAGAGCACGTGATACCCGGAGCAGCACGCGAGACGCACTAAATCCGCAAACTCCGTCGGCACAGTGTACGCTATACGGTCCCTCTAACAATAAACTTAGGTAAGCCAACGACGAATACGACAACGAAGACAGAGAGGGAGAGAGAAGGAACAGGGACAGAGAGAGACGACGACGACGACGTATAACGTGCACACACGCGTGTCGACCGCACGCGTGACAAAACAGTCGCACGTACTGTGGGTGCGTGGGGCACACTAGCCGTGGCGTGGTGCGTCGCAACCGAGCACACCAGGGAGACGACGTATCCACTCGAGACGCTTTCTCGGTGTGTGCGTGTCCCACAACGATGATCGCGGCGTGAATTGTCGTCCGTAGAGAGAAGGGATCGTTTGCGACGTTCACACACGGAGCGAAGCAAGTGAAATCCGTGCGGGTGAAGAGGACCAATTGGTTACGGCGTTGTGATGCACATATAGTAGTACCGGTAGTGGTGCGAACGCTTGTCCCTCATGAATTCGGAGCGTACACGAAGATAGCCGCGTCGAGTGTGCACGGAACTCGATAATCTGTGTGCGGGAAGCCCGCATATTGTGTGTATATACGTGACGCCGAAATGTGAGATTATAGCGAATCGTTGTTGATAGTGTGTGCGAGAGAGGAGAAACGGAAGATCAAATAAGCGCGCGCGGCGCGCTTTCGCGAATTAACGCGATATTATCGTCGATTTAATGTGAGAAATTAAAGCGATCGCGCGTACAGAGATTTTCGCTTTGTTTTTTCCGAAAATATGAAAAAAAAACGCACAGAAAAGATAGAGACGCGCAAATCGATTAGAAAGAAATTTTAACAAATCGTGTACGTAGCGCGTAGATAAAAAAAGGGAAATTTACTTACGCGGACCAATTTACGAATAGTAATAAATTTATATATTTAGTTTTTCGTATCACAATCTGGACCGTGCAACATTATATACCCCGTAGCGCCTTCGAAAATGCGAGAGCACATGTTTATGCAATCAGTATATAAGCGACCATAATTAGCTGCGCATGCTTGGCTGTTTACATGCCGCAAACACGACAGGAAAACGATGCAGATGTGTTGAACACCACGTCGCATTATTCCGAATTGGACATCGCAATTACACACGAAAATGTCAATTTATTATACGCACAATTGTTATAAAATTTGAATTTATCGCGAGACGATAAATCTATCTCGCGTCAAATACGCTTGTCAGCGTGCGCGATATGTGTCTTATATTAATTAAAATATATTAATAGTACTATTAGTTTAAATTAATTTAGTAAATGCCTCGCGCTGCAGGCATGTGTGTAATTTAAACTCGCGAATGGCAACGATGACATTAACAGGAGACGCACGGGAGAGAGAGAATTCGCGAAAATATGTACGTACACAGAAGCGGAAAATATTTCTGGTGTAACGTTGACGAGTGCGCGACAATCGATGATGAATCCGCGCATCTCGTTTAACCTCGTATATAAATCGCTCGTAAACGGACGGTTTGTCAATTCGAGACAAGCAGCGTTAAAGGGTTAAGAGCCGAAATCGGGCACGCACAGTGAACTCTCTCCCTTCGCTTATCGGGCAACACGTAGGATTGTTGTATACGCGCGTATTTCGACGTATCACGGGGAATTCTCTCTCTCTCTCTCTCTCGCGGTCTGTTCATCGACGCAGACCCGCGCAAAAGCGCAGCATCACCAAGTGTGCATATCTCGCGCGATCGATCGTTTCACACCGCTAACCACGAATGCATACAGAATTTGCGATCCATTGCGCCGAACGTGTGCTCGCCTTCTAATACGGGCAATCATAGCGCGCGCGGCGTGTTCGTACCACAAACGGGACGAATTTTACATCTCTCGTAACGTTTTCGAGAGAAGACACGTAAGAGGAACGTCGTCGAGGAATTTTTACATGCGAAAGAATTTTATTACACACACAGTGACCTATCGTGGAAAATTTCTCTTACGCGCGCGTACGTTAGATAAATTTAAATTTTCGCCCAAGTCCGCGCCGAGAGCAGCGGAAAAAAAGAGCGACGCGGAAGAATCTTCCTTGTTTTGTTTTTTTTTTTTTTTTCTGCGCTTCTTCGACACTTCGCGCGCGCTAACTTCTCTCGAGTTTTATCTTTGACGAGAATTCGCACGGAATACAAGCTGAAATATATCACCTAGCGGTCACCATCAATATTCCACGCGTATCGACCATCGCGCGCGCGGTACGTGACATCGCGTATAAAATCCATGCTAGATGACAGACGCGTAAAGCGACGCATTTAACAACGTTATATTCGAGGCAACGAGAAACAACATTACTTTCGCCACGCAACATTACCCATTACACGCGTCATAACGATATCCGTGACTTTATGCTCGGCCCATTTCGCAGCAAAATCCATGGCGTCCGTTGTTAATCCCCCGATCGAAAGCAACCCCCGGACTCGCAAATGTCCGTGTCATCATCCCTCCGCGCGCGCGTGTCGCGTCCTCTTCCAGCGCGAAAACCGCGAAACCCGTGTTATTCGGCTCCGCGATTTAACGCCGCGTTTATACCGACACATTGACGCCACGGTACGTGTGACAATATAGCGATTCTGTCGTCGTCGTCGTCGTCTTGTCAGAACAGAGGATCAGCTTGCGCTGAGTGTGTGTGTGTGTGTGCGACGAAACGCGCCAGCGGAAAATATTATATGCAGATAAAATATTCATGGTTATCGGAACTCGCGATCGAGACCGGCTTTATTTTTCGCGATGAATAAAAATGCGATGTGCCCGCCCGCCCTCGTCGCCCGACTCGTGGGACACAAATTCTTCTTCCCGCTCTTGACGACGGCAAAAAAGAAGCGCAGCCGTCGTCGGCTGTGTGTGCATGTGCAAGAATAATTATCGGAATATTTATCGAGTTTTTTTTCGTAATTTTGCTCCGGTATTTTATTGCGTATCTCTATTTTGCTTGATAATAATTATCTTTAGCAAGCGACAAGAATATTCTTTTGTTTTTTTTTTTTTTTTTTTATTATTTTTTTATTCATGTAGCGATTCTGACGAGGACAGTAAGGAGTAGTTTCTGATTTTCGTTTTCCGTACTTCTCCACCGAAATGCTAACGTTATTATATTCGGCACGAGTACTGGAAGCCGCACATTACGAACTCTCAAACTAGTTGCACCTGTAAGTATAAGTCGTAACTGCTTATCCAGCGCGAAGAAACGTTATCTGATGATTATTATTTCTCAGCAAAGTTCAACGATCGTCCTCCTCGAGCACAGCGAAGCTCTCTCGCAATCTCGCTCTTGTTTCCATTCTCTCGCTACGCTTATTGAACATGAGAAATTTTTACACCACCTTCTTACCTTTTTCGTTTGCGCAATGTTTTCGTACAATTAAACAAACAATATCGTTGCGACAACAACACACGTCAAAATTTAAATAGATTATTGTTTGAAAAAGTGTATTATTTTGTTAGTTATCTCTTTATAAATTATAATTAATTTTGCGCGCGCGATGACTGCCGAGATTTGATTAAATTCCTAATTTGCGTGGGTGAAATTAACTCGGTCACAGAAATATAAGTTTGCGGAATTAATTATCAAGGGCTCTATATTTCTTTCTTTCTGATATCTGTTTCCTTTTTTCTCTCTCTTCCTCATCAGGAAAGTATTGAAATTTTCATTAGAATACAACTTTTATATTTTATCGCGAAATAATCCCATCTTTCTTTTGAAATTAAATCAAGTGATACCGCAAGTTAAAAGTCATCAAAATAAAAACGCGCTACGTAAAAATAATAATAAGAGAAAGAGTTAATTAAAGAGTTAT
The DNA here is from genome assembly GCA_014839585.1 of Pseudomyrmex concolor. Taxonomy (NCBI): domain Eukaryota; kingdom Metazoa; phylum Arthropoda; class Insecta; order Hymenoptera; family Formicidae; genus Pseudomyrmex; species Pseudomyrmex concolor. Next base: position 8,836 of record QVOB01015588.1, read on the forward strand.
TAAATGTTTTCAGTGTTTTCAAAAACTTTTATAACAACGACGAACGCGTGTAGTTTTAATTTGTAAAACAAAACGGGAGTGTGTGACAAATTACTCATTTAATAATTAATAAACACAAGAAAAAAATGATATTTCTGCGATATATCGATTTAATGTTCAAATTTAACAAAATACATGGGATTTTATGAAATATTTATGAAGCCCGCGCACACATGCCCGCTGTAATATTTATAAAAAGACGTAAAGAGATATATGTTTGAAAAAGTATCGGGTATATAAAATCAAACGGGGTTTTCCGGGGCGTCTCTGCTTTTATAATTGCTGGAAAATGAAATATGATTAAATTGCGCCTACGTTACGCGCCGAGTACTATGTAAGCCGGATGTGCTCGCAAAATAATTGGAAATATAATTGGACAAAAGATACCGTAGAGGAATAATAGCTGCAGCGACTCCGTGTGCGCATTTTCTCTTTTTCTACTTTTATAAATCAAGCCTCCTCCCTCTCTCCTCTTCTCTCTCTCTCCCTCTCTCGTTATTCCAAATTCAAAAATATTCCACGGATTAAAATTCAATCACTCGAATGTTAATAACGCGGTCATAAATAAATTCTAACTTCTCGCGCGGTCGATCGGCCCTCAGGCGCCAAATTAAATTCAATTAATCTCGTATAAGTTTACCGCACACGATCCGGCCTAAAATCAGCGCTTCGTAATTAACCCAAGTGTTTCCCTAAAATAATTGGCTGTATAATTGACCAGAAGTTCAGTTCAAGTTACATACAACTGGTTGTTGTGTCACTGTCGCGATAGAAAGCCAAAATTAATTCTCTCATTAATTAATTGCCATTTTTCGAGATTATAATTAGCCAAAAGTTGTGCGATGTAAAATACAATGTATCGCTCTCGCCGCGTTCAAATTCAATCAACATACTGTAAGTATAGAAGAGCTTATTTCACGCGGAGAATCGTTCGTTAATAATAGCCATACGTGAACATCTTTTGTCCGATGTTAATTTAAATATTTTCGCGAAAGGGAGATAAGACGGAAAAATAATAGACGCCACGTGGCTGTGAATAACCACTGTCTTACTTCTTTGCTAAATGTGCTCGTCTTTCAGAGACAATATCGCGCACGGTGGTTAAGTTAATTACGTAATGGCGGGCGACAGTCGGATTCTGTGTAAAACAAAAAAAAAAAAAAAAAAGGAACGTGGTCCGCACTCTTCTCTCTCTCTGTGTCTTCTCTCCATTCCTATTTATAATTCTATTCTCTTTATAAACGCACAAGTGCGAGACCGTCACGGGCTGGACCCCGAATTATCCTCGTTATCACGCGTTATATAATTAGTTTCTCTTTGCGCTCCGCCAGAAATTTCGCCAGACGCGATATAATCGCTTTAACGATCGGCACGGTATGTGTGTGTGTGTTTTGCACGCTTCGTTAAAAAATTATCATCGTTACGATGGTAATTTAAATAGAAATTAGATCCCGGCGTGAAAATGAAGCGGAACGGAAATATTCAGAACTTGAAAGTTTCAAGATAGTCGACGCAGCGCGAGTGGAAATAAAAAACTTGTTAAGTCACGCGCTATAAATCTGTCCTGTGTGAATTCCCGTCGATTTGCATTTCAACAAATCGCACCGTATGTATATATATTATACCGGTAATACCGGAGAAACTGTATACCAAGGTCTCCGGTTCTCGTACCTCAGGGCCATATAGCGATTATGCATATAGAATCGGGGTGGTCGCGCTAAGCGCTGAGGTAAGGGCGTGTGTGCGCTTGCAAGCCTTTGATTACGACGAGAGAGAGAGAGAGAGAGAGAGAGAGAGAGAGAGTTTGAATCATGAGAAAGCGCGTAAGATGATATTCCTGAATGAAACAAGCCGGAAGTCGGAGCTGATGCACGTCGAACACCTCGCGCGCGAAGGTGAGAGTGTTGCGCGTTCTCGCAACGCGCGCGGGTTTCCCTCTTCTCTCGCATCCAGGATATACCGCCGTAACGTCCGGCTCCGGTAATGAAATACAGTAACACAATATCCGCGATATACATCCGCGGTGTGCCGTTACAACGCGATCACCACAGCCGGCGGATGCAATGCGCGCGGCCAAGGATATCGCGTGGCATCTGGATTAATTCGACTTCTCTCTCGTGGAAACCTGCGCCGCCGCCACTTCGCGCGCGCGCGTGAGACTCCGTGTTGCGGGTTTCTTCGTGGATCGCGCTTCGGGAAAATTAATCATCGCTTCCACCGCGACGGAAATTGCTCGGCCAGCCGGTCGGCCGGCAGCTTTTTCACTCGAGTAAATCGATCCCTGTTAGTGTCTGGGATTTGGCGACCCCTTTCCCGGCTTGGCGGCGCCCGCTCGTATGTTTTAATAAGTAAGCCTGCTTTCTTGTGGAACGCGATTTATTAACTTTATCGGCCCGCTGGTTTTTTCGTTCTCGTTACATCTCACTTTGTTTCGCTTCGCGCGCGCATTTTTCGTCAAGTTTCGTTTTTTTTCGAAGACGTTTCTTCTCGCAAACATCGCGTTCGCGTGAGTTTCGTTAAATAATTCAGACGATAATTGTTGCAACGCGTGTATTTTTTTTTTTTTTTTTTTAATTGCAAATTTGCAATAGACAACGTCGTACGTGTCGCGGTAGATTCGTAGTATATTCGAGCGATATTCACTTGCACGCGAACGGCTGGCCATACGGAAGCGCCATAAAGCTAATGATCCCTAAGTGATCCGTACCACGACGACATGATGACTGTTGTGCCAGGGAGGATGGGATTACAAGCGAATGGGATGGAACATCCCATCATTATCCAATGATCTACGTCTCTTTACCGGCTACGCAAAACACACGTCTATGAACGCGCGTGTATAAGAAGTTTCACAGGGCATTAGATCTCAGCTTCACTGCCACTTTGTAATATTCCATGTGACTTGTGTATAATCGTAAATTTGACGCGCTTACAATAAAAAGATTTGAGTTTTTTTTTTTTTTCTATTAATACGAGGAAAAACTTTTATTATTATAATGACGCAGTTAATAGAATTTCAGCAACGAGAGAAATTATATTCTCTGTACTAAGATAAACAATAATATAATATAACATATTAAAATAAATAATATAAATAATATAATATACATTTTTTTGTGTGAAAATAAATTTTTCGAACTTTCCAAATGTTCCCCAGCTAATTCAGAGTTAAAGATAAAACTGACGTGGGAAAGAATGTCGTCGACGAAGACGAAGGAGGACGGTAACAGCTATACCGATCTAAAAAAAGGATCACGTGCACCGAAAGCCGCGAAAAGAAAACGGAGATGCGGCATGCTTTGTATCCCACAAATCACAACCGGGGAAAAAAAAATTGTTGACTTGCGACTTAATGGTTTTACAACGTCAACGTAATTAATCAGAAAAAAAGTTCTTTAGCTGTACGACGTGCCATAACTTAAAATAACTTTTTACAAAAATATTTTTCTGGTTCTAAATGTGAAATTATTCGCTACGGAAAATGTTTGCTTGTCATCAAGAACAATGTGTCATCTTCGCGAGCTCTTAAATTCTGATGAAAAGCGTTCTCTCTCTCTCTCTGTCTCTCTCTATCTCTCTCAGAGATTTCTCTTCATGATTCCGTTCGATTGACACTTTGCTTTAATCAATCATAAGTGCAACCGGAATCCAAATCCCGCCGTTCGCATGTGCTCGCACACCCGCGGCGAGAACACAAACGTCAAGCGTTATGGGAGATTCTCGCAACACACGCGCGGCCGATGCATCTCCATAAAACGAGGGATACGCGCGGGAGCATCGGCGCGAGTCCGTCAAAGCTTTGTTAAACTACACCGAACGTCCCGCCGTGTTAACGTATCAGTATGTTTGGCGTGGTCTAAACCACGAGGCACCGCAAGATCGGTACCGACCATCCATCAAGCTCTATTCCCGCTGTACAGGATGACCACCTGTATCTCGCTAAACAAGATTTACTCCGCTATAGATCATCCCGCGTGATCGAGTGGCCCGTCCGTGTGTTCGTCGAAAGAAACAATTAGTCGTCGGATGATGATGGGCCGCCGGTCGTAACCCAAGAAAAGAAATAGATCACGTGGGGGATATCGGGACGGTCTTGCCCGGCTTATAGCGCCGTTTTTTTTTTTTCGAACTTCTTCCCGTCTCCGATTTATATACGTATGTGTGCGCGCGTATGTATCAATCGTATAACAAGAAGACGCGAAAGCAGACACGGAAATCTGATCGATCAAATCGGATAAATCTGAAGTGTAAGAGATTATCTCGCGAGTCTCCGGGGATTTGAGAGAAAGAATTATTAAAAACTTCGCGATGATGTGTGATATTTGCTCTGCGAAAAGACATGTCTGATCCTTAGCGGCGTGAAAAGTTTATGAAGCAAATTTATTTTGCGCGTGCACGTTCTCTAACTGACAGTCTCTATATCTCGTCTTTCTTTCTCATAAATATTTTGTACAACAAAATTTTACTCTTAGTGGAACGAAAATATGCAAACCGTGAGGCATTTCGATATTATTAATTTCTCTTCTCTCTTCATTTATTATTGTTACGTGTTTCAAATACTTATTCAAGCGTATTATATACAACCTTTGTTTATGCAGAATGCGCTCAAGTTTATATAGAATTAATACCCGCAGGCTTATCAAGCGTCAACTCCGCTAACGTGCATAATCAATTTATTACATACTGAAGCTATAAATTTTCAGCAAAGCGGCATTAAATCTTCTCTCTCAAATCCTTGCGTAGCTTTATCAATTTCAAGAACGGGATTCGTCGTGCTCGCGCTCGAATAAGTCGCGATCTTAACGACGCTCGCGAGCATTTGCGTACAAATCATCAATAAAAAAATGTCTTCTCGATTTTCTCTTCTTAATGAGCGTAAAGATGTTTAAAAAGTATGTTCGTAAAAAAAAAAAAAAAAAATCCCGGGATTACAACGCGTCGTCTTAGGCATCGGAATATAAACGTCAAAAGAATCGGCCTCACAGAAGCGGCGAGTTGCAGAGTCACCGCGGTCTCATAATTCAAAGTTCCGAACGACTCCGAGTCGTTCCTCCCCTTCCCGCTGATAATTTATTAGGTGCAACCCCCCGCCGACCGTTCAATTTTTTGAAACGAACCCTCACATGCAATATCGGTGAGATCGTATCTCGCGCGCGTCTGTTCGCGCAAAAGTTACAGACTACAAAAATATTGATTTTTTTAAATTTATTTGTTAGAAAATTAAGAGAGATTGGGCTTGTGACGGATTGATTTATTTGTTTCTATATAGCATGTCCCGGAGTCTTTACCCCGCCTGAACTGCGGGAGCATATTCTACAAGTGGAATCGAGAAAAAAATACGAAGTTTGGCCAGAAAAAATCGCTTTATTACAAAGTTACGTAAACACATACTGAAATACGGGACGCGAAATAAATAATGATAGATTTACCATTGCAGAATACGAAAGATCGAACGTGTTTATCTTATTGGGACGTATTCATATCGTGTTTATCCTACGAAAAAACCTTTTCTAATTTTACATTCCATTATGATACTCGTATATATAGAAACATTTGTGTTTGCGTGTTTTCCTCCGTATATTATTTTTAAGTTTCCGATCTTTTCCACGAATTTATTATACGGATTTTGATAGACGCGATTTTCTATGTAGACGTATTATACGCGCGATTTACATTACGTGGTATACATATAGAAGCGAATGACTATACACGTTCCACGTGTTAAGATCGACCGTAATGAACAAGCTTTCGTTCACCAGAAACGCCTTAACGCAGGCGTGCATAATATAGATAGGGACAAAGGAGGATGTATGGAAAATGACGTTTTATTCTTACTCCTACATCTCCGAGAAATCTTTTTAAAACAACGGTTATGCGGCATAACGTGGTGCGGCATAGCCCGGGGCGATGCGTTTTTATTATATCCGACCATATTTTCTCCACATAGACCACACATAGACACGGCGGAGGTAGATAAAGCATTATATCGGGGCATTTCTTCCGCGTATAGAAGCATCATTCTTGGTTTTAAATATCATGCAACGTTTTCCGTTAGAAATGAACCGTACGCAAATGAAGACACATCTGAAGAGAGGACTTCGTTAAATGAACAATCGCACATAAACTGTTAATTACACGCTATTATTTCTCTTTTTCTCTTCGCGCAACTATTTAATATCAATGATAAATTCAGAAATATTTCCAATTTATGTTACACGTCTCCAATTTATGTTACTTCGTCTCCATTTTTTACAAATGCAATTTAAATATTTTGTAAACGACTTGTCGGTCTAATTTCTGTGATTTCGTAAAAATCACCGAGACAACCGCGAACGTAATGTATCATCGTTTGATTCTTACACAGACGGTAATTCTTATTTCCCGCAAACGGTCATTATCTCATAACTCCGTTTCACGTGACGCCAACTGCGCGCAATGCATTCTTAAGTCGCGGCGCAATTTTTTAACTCTAAGACGTCTAACAGCGCGCCCATAGCGGAGAGAGAGAGAGAGAGAGAGAGAGAGAGAGAGAGTTTAGAGGAAGATAGATGAAAATGAAGTTCTCTTCTCCCTGAACTTACAACCGCAAGAAGGTGCACCTTTAAAGCACCGTTACACGACACAGCGTGATACACACCGCGAGACAATGCTTCTTTATTATGCGCGTCCGCATTCTTAAGCTCGATAGCACGAGAATATAAATAAAGAGGATCTTTTACCGTGACTTCGCTAAACAGTAATTAAACAGTAGATTCACTTGGATTCAAAATTTTACGGAGAAGCGATGAGTAAACCAAACGACGCGCAATAGTATCGCGTTGCTGTTTTACAAGTTTCAAATTTGTTTATTTATCGTTCGTCAAAGTACTTCAACTGTTGCAACAGCTATAAAATTTACGCGAATTACGCTCTCATCTTCTTATACACACACAGATATCTGCGATTTTCGCTTATTTTCGAATCTGAAAAAATGGCTCGTGTAGAGATATTTTACGAAGTCATCGTAAAATGGCTATTCTCAAGAACTCGAGAAATCGTTTTTACCAAAGTGACATATCTAAGTACAGTTCTCGAAGAACGTGTTGGTCAAAGTGTATCGAGGTAAAAAGCAAGCGTATTGAAAAATAAATATCCCGATTTCAACCCGATAAATTGTTGTTTGCCTTTTTTCGTTTCGGATACTTATCAATCGCCTTTCATGTAAGATAAACATCACATGTGAACTCACATTTACATTCGATGTACAAAATATGCCAACAGTTAAAACTATTTTACTTTTAACAATTTCAAAACACATTTATCGATAGAAACTTCGACATTTATCACGCGAACGCATAAGAAAGGAAATGTGTGTCTTAGAAATGTTATTATACGAGATTGTGCGATGTCTAAAGAAGCGCATCGATCATATACATATATATAAAAAAAACGTCTAAATAAAGGAATACAAGCGAAAACGAATGTCTGTGTGTATTGAAAGAAATTAGCCGAGTTAACGCGTCTCGTTCGAGTCCGAAACGAAATCGAAGGATGATTTATGGATTGACTTAATGTCTTTCTTCGAAAACTGCGGGAGATAACTTCTTGGAGCTGTTTGTGGCACACAACCTCAAGGAATAAGCCGTGAAATGTTCGTTCTGCGAACGAATGCGGGATAACAAAGACGTCTTAAATCTGTTATACCTCAAACTATACGGCAAATCACTTTTCTCACATCGCTCGCAACACATGTTTAGACAATCATTTTACGTTTTTATATTTTTGTGAAATACACAACGGCAGTGCGAACTTCTCGTATTTTAAGCTTCATAGATTATTGCTGCTATAAACAATAATAAAATAATCTGAAATAAGACGTTTCTTGTGCTCCGATCCCTTCCTTTTAAAGTTCCGATCGACACAAGTAAAGTTGGAAATGCTGGACGGCTATTTCCAATTTTATTTTCTAGACTTATATCGATAACATATAAAAGCCTGCTCTTTATTTGAGAAAGCCCGTCGATATTCATGCTGATGTTTCGCGATTACGTACGAATTAATACGAAGAATGTGCGCACAGCGAGATATCCACGACGCGTACGCGCGCAAACAAACAGATTTATCGGCGCAAACTCTGCTTTTATTTATAGACATCACCGTGAACTGTATATTTATGTTCGTCTCGCTAATCGTATTACGGTTTACACCGAGGTGACATTAATACCTTTCAACGGAAAATGAAAGAGCAGCGTTCGCATTTGCACGGCGTATGATAAAACGCACGACAGTAAATTTGAAAACATTTTGAATAATAAACAATAACACACAAGGTCGAGCAAAACACAGATGTAACATGTATTTTTAAAAGTAAATGATATTACACAAAGAAATACATTACACCTGTTTTGCTCGACAAACTACCTTGTCCGTTATTGTTCGCAAAACAAACAACGTTCGATGTTGAAATAAAAACCGCATTTGCTTCTCCTTCCCTTTCGCTCGAAACTCTAATCAAAGCGAGAATTTGGAACCTAATAAGGATCCGGTTCATTGTCGAATTCGCGCGTCAAAATCGTCGGAAGCACCTTTGTCTGTCGAAATTGCCGTCATTGTCACGAACATGTCGTCTTGATTCGATCCGCAGCAACAGCTTCTCGTGCTCCCACGAGCGTCGCACAAGAACTCGAAAAGAACATGTTCGAGAGCGAACCTCATCAGTGCGAATGCCGGCAATAACGAAGACTTCTTCGCCGAGTAACTAGATCGTCCCCGCCGGATCAATATAATCGATATCTACGTGACCATGGCCTCTCCCGAGAATAGAAGAAAACTCTTTCGCCGCTGTCTATAGACCGTATCGAGATGCTATAACGCTGTATCGTTGTAAAAAAAAAAAATAAATAAAATTGCCTCATCTTCGTACCTTTAAAAATTAATCAAATGGATTCTTTCTACGTCTTCGAAACTTCCGTATTGTTCAAACGCGCACTAGTTCGTAAAACTATTCGTTATGTATTAAAAAAAAAAAAAAATATCGATAAATAATTGATGAGTTCAGATCTCATTATCAAAAACACAATTATTTCGGACAGTAAATATTTTAAAGAGCTGTACAAAACGCCGACAAATAATTGAGATCTGAATCGAACTCTTCTATTTCCGTCGAACAATTTAAATTACGACACGTGCGTAAGGAGAGATCTATCGATTGAATATTACACACTAAGCATCTTTGTCCCTTTCTCCCTCCGCCCTACTCTTTCCATCCTGAATTTGTCCCATCACCATTCGGACAAGAAGAGAACGATTCGTTCTCTATATACACGAAGGAATCCTGCGGAATTGGGAGGCTATTGAGTGCGGCGGAGTGGACCGAATGTAATGTACAGCCCACATACGCTCTTTCACGAGTGCCAGAAGGGTCGTTCACGAATACCCAACCCTTTATCGTTATTGCACGTTCGAGGTGGCGCGCTTAAGGGGAATCTCGCTTATAGGTGGCACGTTTGCCGCGTGTTTCCCGGCCGTTCGTCATTTTTAGTGGTCGTCCCACGGTCTCGGTGAGGTATTAAATTATATTTCATCGGTGTGATTAACGGGGGTGTTCCGGGATGTATTATTAAAGAGCGCCGCGGGGAGATCCGCGGCGGGATGTGGAAAGTCCTTGCCGGACAAGACACGACCGTCTCTTCTTCTCCGCTTGTAAAGATATTTCCGTTCTTTCGGATCGTACTCTGTCCTTTGATAGAAATAAAATCGTTGAATAAATCAAAGTACTTCGCAATAACGTAAAATGTTTAAGATTGTCTTAGAAAATCTGAATACGCGCGCGACGTTTCCGTGAAAACTAATTGTCGGTTTACTGCCAAATGGAACAACCGAACGATTTTTCTATGGTTGTAGTACGCAAGCAGTTTCGATGGCAGCATTTAAATCATTTGGAAAAGACGCGGTTCTTCCTCCTTTCCAGGAGATAGATATTCTTTCCTAATCGCTTTCGAAAACCGTGATGAAGATATTTCGTGTTTGTTCCTGACGTGATTTACGATAATTGATCGACGACAAGTAGTTTTTAAATTCACTAGATCTATAGAAGCGATAATATAAATCTCTCTCTCTCTTTTTCTCTCTCTTCTCTCTCTCTCTTTCTCTCACACACACAAAAATATATAACTATTGTGTTGGCATGGATAGAGAAAATTTAATAGCACCTTATAGAAATGATGTATAATAATACGAAATGAATCAAATTTTATTACATACCGAAAACGTCAAATATCTCGTTCTATTTTATAACAATACAAACTGCAATGAATATTAGCTATAATCGAGACTGAATTAGATACTAGTTATTTGTTCGATCTTTATTCATGTGATGTGAAATAATTTAGGAAGTGTACGCGAGAGAGAAAATTCAAAATACATATATCGAAAACCCATTTTCTGGGATAATGCATTTATTTCGACACACCTGCGTCTAATACAATTTTTTTAAAAACAAAATATTAATAAATGTTTCACAACTTTCGTCAAAAGAGCACGAATTGAGCAGCTGTAATTGAGAAAAATTTGACGTGTTTTTTGTGTCATTATGTCTATCGAACTTTCGGCCGTACATTTGGTTAACGCGATATGTCGGGCAAAGGAAAAAGATCGTGTGTCTCAAAAGCGATGTTACGCGGTGCAAAATATCGGCTAAATTGATTCAGAGAATTCAGATAATGTATAAAATACGTCCGTGAGTTAAACATGGAAAGTTTCTTGCGTAACAAGGAAAATAATATTCACAAAATACATCTCAAAATTCGCTTGATCCGCGCAATTCTCTCGTATTTGTGTGTAACGTATAAATGTTGATTTTTTTTTAATGACATTATACATTGCAATTACACGAAAAACGCTTGTGTACGTCCGTCGGCAAATAATTTTGCAAAATAATGCGTTCGGACGCCAAAGACGAAACGACACATAAAGAGCGAGCTCGAGCGATGTGCAAAAGAACGTTACATTAATTGGAAATTACATAATGTGCGTATCGTCAGTGACAAGTTCAATAATTATCGGTCGTCGACCATATTTTAACGGGCAAAACCCGAGAGATATAAAATGGAAACGTACACACATAGCACGGAGCTAAGAGTAAACCGAAATACAAATCGTATCAATTATTAAAAATATTTTATCTCGTCGCGAACGTGATATTTTCCAATTTGCAGAATAAGCTTTTTCGCGCTTGTTATTTCAAATATTAATTACCTATATTTTCACGTATATTTTTGTCGAATCTGTCATTTCCCACGTTCGCGATGCAGCCTTCGACAGGTGTATCAACGGACAACAAATAATAAACCTGGTGTTAATGGTTCGGAGGGGAAGAAGGCGATATTTTTCTGGACATTTCCCGACGGCATTCAACTTCTTATAATTTCCAGCTGCCGTCTGCGGCTGACAACAACTTATATGGAATTGTGCTCGCAGGAAATGCGCGATATATATATAAATTTGCGTTTCGCGGAATCTCAAGTACACAAGAATAGACGTCCGTTTGAGCGAATGGATTCCGTCGTTATTGTTGGGGTTGAAGAGAGAAATTTTTCAATGCGAAAAACGGTTTGCGTCTCGTTATGAATTCAACTCAGCTCTGTTGTCGCGTTCCTCGGTCGAAATCAAATCGTATCGTTAACGCCGTGGAAAAATCGATGAAAGAGCCGATCGCGTCGCGCTCTTTTACACGAAGGAAGAAGTAGCGTTAAGAATTGCAAAGAAACGTTGCCTGTGTCGAAATATATCTTATTAAAATATTCGATTGCATTTATTGTGGTGATAACATGCTTTACAAGCGTACGCGGATATTTTTAGTCTAAAATATCCGTAAATAATGTGAAACGCGCGACGGAAAGGAGTAGCGAAGAATAAATTTGAAACGGAGGTTGCTTTGAACATCCGCGGCGAGATCACAAGATCTTACCTAAGCTCGCGACGTTAGAGCACAAAACGGATGAGGCAAGTTTTGATCGTGTGCAGACCAATTATACGTCTCGCATATAATATATATATTCATGTATATAATATATACATGGTGCGGCACAGTAACGCTAATTACACTGTTCTCTCGCAACGCTGTGTATCCACCCGGTAATTTATAACTCAGAAACAGGTCATAAAGAGAATCGTTACTAATGACATCGTAAAACCAATACAGACGTCATATATTTAATGTACATTATCTCCATTTAAGAGAAAGAGAGAATGTCGTACTCCAATTTATATCAAATACCTCCCGGCTGTCAAACTCGAGGAAGAAATAGTGTCGGAGAAAGTCGACAAATAAAAAGATGAGTTGCGTATTCCAAATCACATAAAACGTTAATCAACTGGGATGCGCTTTTTGTTCCACGTTTTTGATCTTTTCTTTTATTGCAATATACGAGGCATTTTGCACAAAATTAATACGCGCAAATAACAACTTAATTCTTCAATTTAGCGATTAAAAATACGTGAAGATTATTATAATGTTTAGAGCAAGAAACTCGCTTTTTCTTACAGAGATTGATGATGTGCCGCATTGTTCTACGTATTTGCATTTTCCGCGGTAAGCGATAAATAAGGAAAACATGTTCATAACGTGACGTGAAAAAGCGCGGGAAAGTCAGGCGAGAAAGAGAGAAACGCGCTTATTTGATTGTACAGCGTGTATTATTATTGCCGCGTGTGTATTTCCGCCGACATGTCCGTTTTCTTCGGCCGCGCGGTTTATACAAGCGAAAAAAAAACCGATGTCATCGTAAATCAAATATTATTAACTCAAATATGCAGGAAAAAATCGGTATAATTTATTCGCGTTTATATATATATATATGTTCGACAACAACATTTATTGTATTATTTTCTCGATTGACTCTATTGAATTTGCAGGGGAGACTCCTTTTTTCCTCGCCCGCATTTGCGTCCCGCTCGATGAAAATCGAGAAAAGGTTTCCGCTGTTGCGGAAAAACTTTTGCCGCAGAGTCCCGCAGAAAACCGCGACGCGGAATTATGGGACGAACGGACGACGATCGATTAATGGAGGTCAGTCGCCGATGCGGTTTGGCGAAAAGTAATCGAAACTGCGACCGACTCTCGAACCACGGCGCGCGTTAGAGAACGCTTTTTCGGCTCAAATTGAATTTCAAGCATTTAACTGACAGATCTGACGAGCCAGTGGCATTGATAGCGTTTTAGTAACAGACTACTGCTACTCGCAACATGATGTAGTCGCGCTCTTTCGAAACGATATAATATATTTGTTGAGAATGTCAATTTTTCTGTTATTGAAATAAACAACCACATGGATTAAATTCTAAATAAGATGATTGAATTATAAATCAGATGATTAACTAATAAATAACAATGTTTTTCACACAACAATTTTGCATTACAATTTGTCCTCCCATTATATAATATAACTCTCATAGTTTCGAAAGAGACGACAAGAAAGTAGAATATATACTGTTAAATTAGGTTAGAATTAGATTTTGTTTTTGCATTACTTTATGCATTAAAAACAATAAAGCGAATAAATATTCATACCTAGAAGGTATAGATAGGACTCTTGGAAGAAGATAGAGTGGATGGTGATGGATGTGTCGCACTGTGTAGTCAGGAAAGTTCTCCGATCAGCCCGCCGCTTGTCAAACCCTCCGTTTCTTGTCACAATATACACACTTTACACACCGAACTAATCGAAATAGGTTCTCTCACTGTTTTCACTTACGTTTTCTTCTTAGTTTAGTCGAAAAACACGCAATTGTTTTGCAGCCGCGACGCGATACCGTGCGCGAGTCACCTTGTTGGCGCGAACTGTGCGGCACATGCGTAAAGCTGCGCGCTCTATACGAACTGCACTTTCTGCACTTAGGGTTTGTTCTTTTTTCCATACACCTGGAGCAGCACCAGTTATGGAAAAAGAACAAACCTCTTGTTCGCGCTAGGGAATCTAGAGAAATATGAAATTTAAATAGTGGCTACATTTGTGCGCGGTTATTTGGCGGGAAGACATCCGCGAGTAATCCACGTGTGACAGATTGACAAGTTTGGAGTGTGTTGCGATTTGTTTCACATAAAAGTTTTTGAAAAAAAGTTTAATAACAGTAAGCCGTCGACATGCTTGAAAATTATCTTTTAAAGCACCACGAGAAAGATATAAAAGAGATTTTAAATGCCGCAGAGGACAATTTGGTCTATTCAATATATGTGAAGTAAGTTGCTTCTTCATCAGTATCTTGTAACGAAATTCTGTATGTAATATAAATTGTTACATATTTCTTTATACGTTCGATCTTCCAGCTTCGTGTCATTGTTTGAAGCTGACACAGAAAATGCAGAGAAGATCCTGCGAAATCCTAGACACTATTTACCACTGTGTGATGAGACAGCGATAAGAGCTCAGGAAAGGCTGTGCAAAGGAATCCAAATAGTAAAAACCAGAGTATGAATTTTAAGTAGCATCAGTTCAGTTGCCTGTGAATTACTTCAGTGTGACATTGCAAATTTATTTTGACAACGGTGCGTGCTTTTGTTGATAATTCAGTCTCTATTTTACTGTCAATGTGCAGATTCACGTCAGAATTATTGCGGTGCCACTGAAAATTGACACAAGTCAGATTGGTGAGCTGATTTCAACATCTGGAATTGTAGTGCGTATGTCCCAGCCTAGTGTTATAAACCTGAAGAAGCGTTTTATCTGTAAGAAGTGCGACCATGTTAATGTTGCCAAAGTAAGTTGGGTCTAATATCTGTGAGAGACAATTAGTTTTAACTTTTCTGACTCATTGGTTCTAGTTGGAGTGGGAGAGACGAATGTTTAGGAATGTTAAGCACTGTGAATCGTGTCAATCACAAAATGTAACAGCCGCAACATCCTTGCAACAAGATGATTGTTCAGATTATCAAGAAATGAAGATTCAAGTATGTAGAGGAAATTTCGTATAAACAAATAGTAAAATATTAGTAATGTGTCTGTTCTTTATCTTCCTTGTCCTTAAATATAAAATATGCAATCAATATCTTTGTGTAGGACAAATGTAAAACAGATACAAGAAGCTGTTACTCAGTGGGACTACAAGTAGTTTTATTGGACGATCTTGTTGACAAATGTAGACCCGGAGATAACGTAGACATCAGGTATATATTATTTAAAAAAAAGGAGAAAGAACTAAATTTTAATTATACTAACTAGCAAAAAACTAAATTACTTGTAAAATTATTTGCAGCGGAGTAATTATACGAAACTGGGTTACGTTAAAAGTGGGCCAACGTGCGGAAGCCACGACGTTTCTGATGGCAAATAGCGTTTCTGTGCGCAGAAAAGTCTCAGAGGCGACATTTTCCACTGCCGAGTTAAAAGACACTTTTACGGCATACTGGGAACATTATCAAGATAACGCGTTAGCCGGCAGAGATAATATTCTCGCTTCTATCTGTCCCCAAGTATGTAATTAAATTTACATATTACAAAATAGTGCCTTGCAATATTATAAACCTGTAACAAAAATCTCTTTTAATACGCGTTCTGCGTTTTTCTCGGATAATAGTTGTACGGGATGTACATTACGAAATTGGCATTGGCCGTTGTTATGTGCGGTGGTGTGGCAAAAACAAGCGAAACGGGAACACGCGTAAGAGGTGAGCCTCATCTGCTTCTAATAGGAGATCCTAGTACTGGCAAATCGCAATTGCTTCGTGCTGCGTCCCGATTGAGTTCACGGTCGGTCTTTACAACTGGCATCGGAACTACTGCTGCTGGACTCACAGCAGCTGCTGTTAAAGTTAGTACATGTTAATTAATCTTATTTATAATTTCCACTTATATAAATTATTTTTGCGATATACTGCGAGAAATAAATTAGTAGGATTCTGACGGTTGGCACTTAGAAGCCGGCGCCTTGGTACTCGCCGACGGTGGTGTATGTTGCGTGGACGAGTTCACGACAATGAGTTCGCACGACAGAACTTCCGTACACGAAGCGATGGAACAACAAACAATTTCTATAGCCAAAGCCGGCATGTTGAGCACTTTAAATTGCCGTTGTTCCATTATCGCAGCCACCAATCCGGACGGTGGATGTTTCAAGGGTACGAATTGGAAAACCTGTCTGGGAAATCCTCTCTTGTCACGTTTCGATCTGATCCTCCTTCTGAAAGATAACAGAAACCCCGAATGGGACAGAATGACATCGAGTCACATCTTACAAATTGCCTGCGAAGAGGAAGGAAATAATTCGTAATGAATATTTCTTTTTTTATACACATTTCTCTTTTATAACATCAAGATTTCTCGCAATTACAGATTGTACGAAATATTGTTGTAGATTTTCCGAAACATACATGGGTCCTCAAAATCTAACTGGCTTGTGGACGGAAGAGACTCTCTGTGAATATTTCGCGCATGTGCGTGCATTGAAGCCGGTGCTAACTGAAGCAGCAAAGAGAATACTTAGCGCAACTTATCTTTATCACAGATCAAATCCGTTAAGAAGGCCTGAAAGAACAACAGTGCGACTTTTAGATAGTCTTATCAGGTGTGTATTATTAGTCGCTTAGTCATCCAATATGCGAGAAAGAAAAATTCTTTCTTTTTTGTTTATCAGTTCCACCTATGCAAAAGAAATTAGTAAACATAAATTTAAAGTAATTAGCAATTTTTTCAGATTAGCAGAAGGTCATGCAAAACTTATGTTTCGAAATGAGGTGGAAGTTGTTGACGCTGTGACTGCAGCGGAATTGATTGAAACCAATTTGGATAATTCCGACGTCGGCTGTCCATTTCCAATAAATCCAATTGCAACATATCATTCTAAAGGTAATACGCATGTTGAACAAAACTCTTTCTTTTAACACTTCTTTATATTGATATTTTAATTGTGTTCTTACAGCACAAGACTTACTCAAAAAACTTGATTTACAAGAATACATATAAATATTAATCTGTATATTACAACCGAGACTTAAACAATTAAATTGTTCATAATATCAATTAATTACATAACGTGTTTATTATGCCATTTTATAAAATGTGATTTTTATTTTTATTACTTACATTTATAATTACATTTATAACGATTGATTTTAGGAATTTTAATTTTGTTTGGTATTTTTATTAGTATTATTATCTGAAATAAGAGAGAATATGCAAATATAAGTGTTTTTAGTATACATTTTGCTTGCAAACAAATAACAATCGATTCCTTAATTAGTTTATCGGAAAATTATACATATCTAAAGTTTTTACAACAACTACATTATCCCTTAATGCTAAATAAATTATGAAAATCAGCTCATATAAAATTTCCCATGAACGTTTTTTAATGAAATTTAATTTTTTTCTTTAAATTATTATTTTATAATCCAAGTTTCAAAAAGAGTTGTTCAATAAAACAATCATTGTAGTAAAACTCAATGATTTAACATATAAAACAGGAATGTTTAGTAGGATTTTACAAGGTTTCTAAAATCAAATTGTAAATATTCACAAATTAGCTTTTTTTATGTTAATATTCAACAAACGAGTAAAATTGTTTTATAAGAGAGTTTTTTTTTTGAAGTTACTTAGAATAAATTTAATTATTGTGATATTTTTTCTCCTATAACATGATCACATTGTGACATTCCTATAACATGATCACATTGTCAATGAGGCTATGCTACTAACACATATCAAAACAGATAAATGTAAGCAATTATATAATAATAACATTATGGAGATATGATTATTAATAGCTCACTCACATCAGTGTACATCCTAATTTGATTAGCTTATAAATAAACGTAACGAATAATAAACAAACATGTCGACTTCTTGTGCAGAAATATTTAGACATGTAATTTTGTGTAAAATATTTAGAAACACAATACGTGTCAGTTTCAAGAAATTTCTTTAGCGAAACACTCATCAGCAGTTCAATATTTCGCAGGAATATAGCCTTATAATTATCGCGTTGTTGATGCAACGGTATATCCGAGACTTAACGACCGCGAAGCACAAATATTCGCGTATTGCCCGTATTGTTTTTAGCAATACAAATGGCGTTTCTATATAAACAGCAAAACTAAGATGAGATCTATTCACTTACTGAATGATGTAAAGCCAGAACATAGTGTAACGTAGTGTGTCGTGGAACAAATAAAAGTTGATAGAGTTATTTAATAACGCGGTTGGTTAGCGGCGTTGGCCATCTGAGAGCGAACCGCGCTCGCCGCGACGTTGCTCGCGGCGTTTTGCACGTGCTCGTTTCGCAAGAATGTTGTAGCGAATTCTTGCTGCGCCTTCGTTACACTCGCGTCGGACGTACGATAAATGCGATGTATCTGAAAACAAACATATCCGCGAGTTAAAAACAAACAATTCCAGTTTGCTTTTCAGAGATTAACAAAAACAAAAAAAATTAATGATATCAATTAATCATATCGCAGAAAAATATATTTCTAATATGGAAAAACTATACCTTGGTGAGCAGTAAAAGATCACCACATGCCGCAATGACGAAACAAATTGCGACAAAGAGCATAAGAAGACCAACGAAGATTCCTTTGGCCGTCGAATCGAACAAACTAATCGCTGTGATTATACCGCTAAAAACATAACATTTAATTTATTTTACAAGTGTTCCCATGTGTTTATGACCAAAATGCAACAGAAAATATTTATTTACCAAGTGCCTGCTCCGGGAATACCTATAGCCTGAATACTGCTGACAATTAGTTGGAAGAAAAAGACAAAGAAAAAAACCATAAAGTTGAAGGAGCTATCGTTCCTGAAAGAAATCAAAGCAATCTTGTTTAATCTGTCTCAAACTTCATACATGAATTGACTCTTAAAAGCGGATTTATCTTACTTGAATGCCCTATATGCTGGTCTAAACCAGCACATAAAAGAGAATGGAGTGAAAAGTATGAGATATAAGATAGCCAGGCCAAACGCAGAGAAACCCTGACCATAGAGCATCAGAACAAATCCTCCAATTACGTTCATTAAAAGAACACAGCCGTGAACTGTAAGAGATGGAACAAATGTATACGCAATATTTAAAATTTAAAAAACTATTATGCATAATTAATAACGCTTACACATCCAGAGATAATACAATTGCCTCACAATCTTTTGGAAATCAGTATGTATCTCGACATCAATATCCTGATAAAAGCATGGTTGAAAACAGCATTTATCCGGTAACGGAGGCCAATTGTTTCGCCTTGCTGTAATTAACAATTATTTCAATAATTATTCAAAGAATGTCCAAAATGTTTGAAAAGTATTAAAAAGTACAATTTTATATATAGAAATAATGTACTAACGATAGTAGGGTGTATTTCTCATTTCTTCTTCTGTTCTGGCCTTCCATTCTGGTTCCGCTCGATGCTGAAAAGCACATTATTATTCTTCTATTTAATCTCAAAGAGATTTAATTCCATTTAAATCGAATATTTAAAAGAGAAATTTACATCTGACGGAGGTGACAAAGTACTTGCAAGTGCTGCATTAACTGTCTGCTGTGGAGTGCGAGCGTACGCAGGTGGAGGCGCTTCTTGATTAGTAGGTTGAAGTGTAGCGGGTTGCTGTGTCGCACCAACTCCACCGTAGATGGGCGGATTCACCGCCCCTCTGACTTGTGTAGTACCCTGAGTGCCTTGGTCAGCAAAAGGATTATAATCTTCCAGACCTCTGCTAGCTGGCGTAGAATTCACTGCTCTTCGTATGGCAGGATCCTGTGTTCAATACATCCATTGTTTCTCTCTTTTGTTCTTACTTTGCAGAATTGCTTATCTTATCTTGTTTCCTTATTGTTTAAGATATGAAAACTTATGTCGTATTTTATATCACAGAATGACAACATATTTCACTGAATTCTTACTAAGGAGCATATTAATTTAAAACACACTTTGCAATTAAAATTTCAGAAATTGATTAAAATTAAAATACAATTATCTCCGCATAGAGCAATGTTTAGGCTTTATTGTGCAACATCACACAATTTGTAGTTACAGACGCAAGAAAGTTAAAAACATAAAATAAAAATATACAATTTGCAGCAGTTAATTAGCTTTGCGACAGAGAAAACGTTGCGATGACATGGAAAATTATTTTTCAAGCGGATATTTTGGTCGACATTGGGATGACACATCCAATAATTATTACTCGAGGCGTCACTTATCGGCTCGAAATCATCAGCGACGGAACGTGATTTAACGTTTCGTGTGACAAACAGCGTGAGCAAGGATACCGGCGAGATGTTGGATCTGACGTAATTTGACAGATACGCGAGCAATATTGCAGGCTGCTAGACCGCACATGTTTCGATTTCGTCACTGTCACACGCGGGAGAACGATATTAGCTACTTACCGAGAAAGGATCGTTGATCGTAGGCTCCCCGAACGGATTCTCGTCGAAGCCGGACATCTCTCGTCCTCGTTCTCGCACCAGCGATACGCAGTTAAAACGTTCGGAACCCGCACGACTCTGATATATTCGACTAATCTTATCTAAATCTGCCCACTACACCTGACGGGTCATGGTTTCTCCGTACATACGGTAGCCCCGTGACAGAAACCGTTTGTTCCGAACAACGTCCGTTACTGTCGACCGGTAAATGCCGGACAAACGAGCTGGAGCACCGTCTGAATCTTTCGTCCAACCAGAATCGTTTAGCTGCCCCGTTAGTCAGCGCAATGTGAGTGGTGCACATCAGCAACTACATAGCCGTGTACAAAAGCATACATAGCACAGAATAGAGTAGCAACTTGTGGACATATCACGGAATAGAATCATGTCCACGTTTGACATAGCTTACGCACCAACTTGTCGACAAAAAAAAAAAAAAACGTGGACATGGTTCTATTCCGTGATATGTCCACAAGTTGCCACTCTATTCTGTGCTATGTGCACGAGCCACCAAATTTAAAAGAAATAAAAAATTACTTTCTTTTCGAAAACATGTTACTTTACATTTACGCGCAAAAAGTTCGACATGTACAGGCGTATGCTTTATTTTTTAACCACACCAGAAGCAGTACATATCTTAAATTACTGCATATGACAATCCGCAGTCTGTAAAAAGTGGGATGAAAAAATATACACACACTTTTACATATTATGTAACACTAAAAACCATTTAAAAGAAAGTTAAAAGCACATGTTATAGTAAGTGTTTGTTAAAAATGTATTTAAAATAGCTGAAAAAGCAAAAAAAAGAATACTCAATCTCTCAATCCCTGTCTCTCCCTATATCTCCGTGTTTCTCACTGTCTCTCCCGGTCTCTCTGTGTCTCTTTGTGTCTCTCCCTGTTTCTCCTTGTCTTTTCCTGTATCTCCCTCACCAAAACCATTTAAAAGAATAATAAAACCATATGTAATAAAACTTTTTGGTAAAATTTTATTTCAAATAGCTGTCTCTCCCTGTCTCTCTCTGGTTTCCCGTGGCTCTCCGTGTTTCTTCCTGTTTCTCCGTACCTCTCCCTGTCTTTCCGTGTAACTCCCTAACCAAAAACATTTAAAAGAATAATAAAACATATGTAATAAAAGTTTGGTAAATTTGTCTTTACAATACCTGAATCTCCCTGTCTCTCCGTGTCTCGCCTTTTTTTTCATGACTTTCCCTGTCTCTTCGTGTCTCTCTTTAACAACTCTCATTGATTTCTTGATGTTCTCTGCCTCAATGACTAACATCAACCTGTAAAAAACTCGTATTTAATTTGTTTTAAATTGTACTTAAAATAGCTGTCTCTCTCTGGTTTCCCGTGGCTCTCCGTGCCTTTCCATTTTTTTTTCATGGCATTCCCTGTCACTACGTCCCTCTCTTTAACGAAAAGCATTGATTCCTAGACGTTCTCTGCTTTAATGACTAACATCAACCTATAAAAAAATCGTATTTAATTTGTTTTAAATTGTACTTAAAATAGCTGTCTCTCCCTGGTTTCCCGTAGCTCTCCATGTCTCTACAATTTTTTTCATAATTTTCCCTGTGTCTTCTTCCTTCTCTTTAACGAAACGCATTGATTCCTAGACGTTCTCTGCGTCAATGGCTAAGATCAACGTGTATAAAGTCGTATTTAATTGATTTTTCTGAATTGTATTAAAAACAACTGTCTCTCCCTGCTTCCCCGTGGCTCTCCGTGCCTCTACAATTTTTTTCATATTTTTCCCTGTGTCTTCTTGCCTCTCTTTAACGAAACGCATTGAGACCTAGACGTTCTCTGCGATCGATCTGTATAAAAGTCGTATTTAAATGATTTTTTTAAATTCTGTTAAAAATAGCTGTCTCTCCCTGGTTTCTCGTGGCTTTCCATGTCTCTACAATTTTTTTCATAATTTTCGCTGTGTCTTCTTGCCTCTCTTTACCGAAACGCATTGATTCCTAGATGTTCTCTGCGTCAATGGCTAAGATCAACGTGTATACAGTCATATTTCATTGATTTTTTAAATTCTATTAAATATAGCTGTCTCTCCCTGGTTTCCCATGGTTCTCCGTGCCTCTCCAATTTTTTTCATGGCATTCCCTGTCACTACGTTCCTCTCTTTAACGAAAAGCATTGATTCCTAGACGTTCTCTGCGTCAATGGCTAAGATGAACGTGTATAAAAGTCGTATTTAAATGATTTTTTAAAATTCTATTAAAAATAGCTGTCTCTCCCTGGTTTCCTGTGGCTCTCCATGCATCTATACTTTTTTTCATAATTTTCCCTGTGTCTTCTTGCCTCTCTTTAACGAAACGCAGTGATACTTTCCCGTGGCTCTCCGTGCCTCTACACTTTTTTTCATACTTTTCCCTGTGTCTTCGTGTCTCTCTTTAACAAAACGCATTGATTCCTAGACGTTCTCTGCGTCAATGGCTAAGATCAACGTGTATAAAAGTCGTATTTAATTGATTTTTTTAAATTCTATTAAAAATAGCTGT
>QVOB01015589.1:0-22847 GCA_014839585.1 Pseudomyrmex concolor
TGTATATATGTATGTGTGTATATATATATATATATATATATATATATATATATATATATACGTAGTTGTATACTTTACCTGTATGTATATATTATACTAATATATACATATATATATATGTATATACACAAAAAAAACAACAGAAATTTATATTCTAATATTATTTCTGATTATATTTTAATAATTGTAACGCCTAAATTACAAATAATTCAACATTATTCCTTTTTATAATGTACATACATATATATTACATTTATATATATAACTATATATAAATTACAATGCATAAATTACAATATGCATAATAGATAACAATTTTCTTAAAAGTTTTACTTCAGAAAACCTAAAAAATTGAAGTGGTAAATCTTTAAAGTAATTTATATTTTATACATGATATAGGAAATGTGTATTAATAATTATATATATACATATACATATATTTAAGTATATTATGAGTACCTATGTATAAACACAGTCTTACGAATTGTATGTATAAACTGTCTATTTTTAGGAAACAATTTCCAAGTATTTTTATTATTTTACGGTATGTTATTTATATTATCGTTTTATTATTGATCAAGTATTTCTCTATAATCATTGCATATATATTGCTTTGACCATGTAACATCATAAAGATGTCTTAAAACTAGGGAATATTCTATTGTTGGGGTGTTTTGATATTTATAATGATGACTATTTTATAAGAATTCTGAAAACTGCACACACTCATAAAATCGTTTATAATTTGTGTATATAACACGTGCAGTGTGTGTACAAAATTATTTATGAAAAATAGATATAATACATTGGACTCTGTTTATGCATAAAATATGTGTGAATATTTATTAATAGGTCATTTATTTATTTTGAAAGGAATATAATTGATACAATTGAAAATTATACATATAAAACAATGTGTATTATTTTACTTTCTTGCAATGTTCTCGAATATTTTACTGTATTATTTAAAGTAGGACGTCTTGTATAAAAAAGATTTGTCTTTTATTTTATGTATATTATTTTATGTATATTATTAAACTTACAATAAAATAGAAAAGTATGTGCTAGTCTTATTATTTATTATGGAAAAAACCAAGAAAAACATAATTACATAAAATAACTCATGTACAAGATGTTCTTATAACATTCTTAATTTATTATTGTTATTGTTAATTATTTTGTTTTAGTAAGATTAAGACTTCTACCTTTCTATCTTTGAACTGACTGATTCGGTATGATAAAGACATGGTTTAGCTATTTAAATACTATTGATTTTATTTATTTTGTTGCTACAATTTCGGACTAGGAAAACCAAAAAACTTTTCCCATGGAAAACGACTTAGAATTGGTTGATTGGTATTTGTGTCACTTTTAGATGTCCATTTTTGGGTAAACTCTTCAAGTTCACCTGTAATTTGCAAAATTTTATTGACCACACAATCAAGATCTATGAACGTAAGTAATATTAGAATTACAATATTTAAACTTATATTGTTTTAAAACCTAATGATATATATCAGTTATTAAGTTTATAGATCTTTATAATTCTCACGTGCAAAAGTGTACAGTTTTATTTATATACTTACTTTCATTCATGTTAAACAAATCCTCAGATTTTGTTTCAACACCATTTTTATCTTTCTTTGTAGTAACAACATATCTTTTGTCACCTATTTCCCTTGAGACTATTGTTTCTTCATTACCTTTACTATCTCTAATTACTTGTTTTTTCTCTATAGTTCCGTCAAGATTGCGAATAATTTCTTTTTTACAGGATCTATCAAATGAAAAACTATGTTGTGTGGGAGGTTTCACAGTTTCTAGGTTTCCCTTGTTCCACAATTTTGAAAATTCTTCTGTAGTAATTCTGCAGAACGTATATCAAAAGTTTTACTTGATTATGCATACAATCATGTGTATATATATTATAAAACAACATTTTGTATATACACTTACTTTCCATCTACATCAGTATCTATTTTTTGGTCATGATTCTGATCGCCAAATATCTCTGGTTTGGATTTCAGCATCTTTTCACGGAGATATCTATTCATTTCAGGTTCATGTTCAGCAAATGGTAGTTTAATATCTTCCTCTATACCGGGAGGCATTCCTTTATAACAGCAAAAATACATATAAATGATCATTTTTATGTATAACTAAAAACATCTCAGTAATTCGTGTTTATATAATAATTGTTATATAAAAAATAGACATACTGAAGAAATTATTATGTCCAAAACCAAAATTCTTCAACATATTGTCCATTTGAAATTCAAAATACTTTGCCATTTCAAGTGGATCACTAAAGATGTTGAAGTGCATGTTGTTTCCAAACCTAGAAGAAAATAAACTTTGATAATAAATTCATATTTCAACACACTTCATTTTATATACGGTATGTGTTTTTTTTTTTACATGAACTCATCTATGTCGATTTCGTCGTCGTCGTCGTCACTCTGCCAAATTGGATTTCGAAAATTATCTCTTGGTGCAAAGTGTTCATCAAGCCTGAAATATAAGATGAAAACGTAACATCTAATTCTTTCGAAAATTAAATTCTAGCCACACTCAATATTTTTAAAAGAGCTTTTCCAAATTTTTTATTTTGTTGTCAAATAATGTTTTTAGTTATTCTTTTCATCGAGAATTCATTCAGGTGAAAAGAAACTCTAGAATAATCCATGAGACATGTACTATATAAACAACAAAACACTCGAAGTAAAAAATCAAGTCTTACCCGCTTGTGCCAGGCTCGTTGCGACGTTTTACACCAAGGAAATTTCGAAAGTAATCGAAGAATGACATCTTGAAAAAAACCTCTTAGAAAACGCAATGCTATCCAATAATTGTGCGAACAATTTTCATCGGTAGTTGACGTTTGTACGAAATGTATGAAATTGCATCACACTCACCGTCACGTCATTGTAAAACTGCGACTTGCTCATGCGCGGAAAGCGTGAGAGTCAGCAGACACTTCTGACATATGGCAAGGAAGTTATTCGCACGGATAAATTTTTTTATTTAAAAAAAATCTATAATGTGAAAAAGTCACGCAATTTAAAACACAGTTTTTTTTAGACAAACTTTCTTGAAAACTATTTTATTCATGAGCCTTTAAAGAAGTGACAGGTGACACTGCTTACACGTATGTAAACAAAGATGATCTTGCGAAGTTTACCGCACACAGCTGATAGATGCAGCGCCACGATCGCTCGCTGCTTATTGTCAAACGTCGCGCATTGCATGGCTGATTCGACAATATTCTCAGTCAAATGATAGATTGTTGTGTTTGCGCGCGAGTATTTTAGACTAAATAACTTTTGTTTCCGATTCTGTATCTGCATATATTATTCATAGAGAAAAAAACGTATTTCTGTACACGCATATAAATATCGGAGTAAACAACACTGATGATGCCATTGTCTAAACACATGTGAGTTAGTCATGCACTGGCTCTCACGGTTTCCTTCTCTTGTGTACCAAATGCTGTGTTGCATGGTTCTTTTCATACATTTACACGTGTATCTGGAAGTATAGGTGGAAAATAATTTTTAGAATGGATTATTTATGCACTTAATCAACTTTTTTGATCTTTCAGTTCAATGTGAGTCATGCTGTAATATATTCTAGCTTTGAAAATTGTTTTACTTTACATTTCAGTTTCAGACTGACACAATTTGTTTTGCAGAAAAAGATGAAGACTCGAGTGTGTCCGCTTGCAAGAACTTCTATTCTTTGAATGAACATCGTGTTTTTGAGAGATGATACACAGAATGAATAATCTTTCTGGACAATTTCGTAAGACAACATGGGATCCGATTTTGATAATTTCCCAGATAATCGCCGTGCAGTCTGTGATGTACTTCTGCCTTGGATTCTGGATCTGCATTGTGGCGTCGGTGCTGGGATCCACAAAATCGTTGGATTACGCTTTCCAATATAAGGAGATACATGTTCGAGATTTTGGCGGACAATTAGTTATTGTTATGTTTGTTCTGAATGCACTTGTAGGTGCGTTTGCATTATGGTGGCTAGTGCAGAGAACAAAACTGTGCATGGACTTTGCGTGTACAGCTTACTGGATCCATTTAATTTGCTGCTGGGTGTATAACGGGACTTATCCCACGTCTTTCAGCTGGTGGTGTCTGAATTTCGTATCGTTAAGTATTATGTGCGTATGTGGGGAATTTCTTTGTATGAGAACAGAACTGCAAGCAATACCCTTGAGTATGAATAGTCAAAAGACGGCCTTATGAGATACAAAACAAAATAATGCAAATACATTTTTGAAATATAAACTTAAAGCAGTAAAAATAAAACTTCCAGGAAATATATTTTTATTACCTAATGTTCTTATGCTCTTTTCACAGATATTCACACGCACAATCTTCCAAGATGTTTACAAAGTAACAGAATATAATCTAATCTTTAAATTCTTTTATTATACATTTAATTTTTTACATTATAGTACATTTTTACTCATAATATATGCCATAGCACTCTTTTTTTTACTTAACATTTATTAACATCACATGCTACAGTATATTTATAAATTAAAAATTAATGTAAACTACCCATACACAATGCTCACACATTTAGTGATGCTCTTTATAAAAACGCAGACCACAGTATCCACAAATATGATTGCCAGGTTTGTCCTACAAAAAGAGAAAGGAATAAAAAACCAATTTCAAAACACATTGTTATGAAACTAGGAATATAGAGATGTTCATAAATTAATATACACAAAACTGAAGTTTTAGTACAGTTTGACATGTTTTTATAAAATTATATATGCAAATTTTACCAAATTTATGTAAACTTTAGGATGTCCAAGTGGACCTCCACCGCCATCACAAGATACAATTCTTTCCTTTCTTGGAGCTGGTGGAACTTCGTCTATCAATTTGATAGCCCAGTTTGGATTAACATCTTTTGGTCTATCCAAAAATCGTATTAATCGATAGTCATCTTTTTCGAACACCTGATAAATAAATTTGATAGATAAAATAGAAGTATACACACGCACACATATGCATATTTTACAATAAAACAAACAATACGTAAACGCGATCTTACTTGGCCAGTATGAGTGATTTTGGTATCTCCTTCGTCTGCTGTTGCGTATGTGCGTTGCGTTAATGCGGCTTTTACACAAGATTTACTTTCTTTATGTAATTTGCCAAGAGAAACGTACAATCCACTGAACTTTTTAGTCGCCATATTTAAAGAAGTGTCAGGGATCAGATGAGAAATACAAATATAAGATTGGAGTTATAGTTTTCTGCTAAATCTCTTGGTGGCGTTATTATTTAAAACGAGTGTACACTTTCTGCACTATGATCGAACACATGTTCCGCGGCCATCATTGCGAGCAATTGTAGATTCAAAAATGGCGGGAGAAGATTGTGTAGAAGCTATGGAAACTGAAAGTTTGCCGTCCACGAGCAATCACAACGGGAAAACTAAGGAAAAAGATATCAAGTCCTTGAATTTGCCATGGTATGTTTTGTTTTTAACGAAACACGTTTTGTTTCTA
This sequence comes from Pseudomyrmex concolor, assembly GCA_014839585.1. Lineage (NCBI taxonomy): Eukaryota > Metazoa > Arthropoda > Insecta > Hymenoptera > Formicidae > Pseudomyrmex > Pseudomyrmex concolor. The sequence goes on from QVOB01015589.1 coordinate 5,543, forward strand.
GTGATTATACTTACATTTTATTATTGCTTTAGGTTAGGTTATGCTTAGTTTTTGACTAAATATCAAATGATTTAGTTAGATATAAGACAAAAAGCATATTTAGATTTGTACAAGTAACATAAATTTATGCAAAAATATTTTATTTTATTATTTTATCGGTATGTTTCGTAGGGTTGAAAAGTACCGGCCGCAAACATTTTCTGACATTGTTGGAAACGAAGATACAGTGTCTAGACTAGCTGTCTTTGCTCAACATGGAAATACTCCAAATATTATTATCGCCGGACCACCTGGTGTAGGCAAAACCACTACTATTTTATGTCTGGCACGTATTCTTTTGGGACCTGCATTCAAAGAAGCGGTACTTGAGCTGAACGCGTCAAATGAAAGAGGAATAGATGTAGTCAGAAATAAAATCAAAATGTTTGCTCAAAAAAAGGTATAACACATGTGTGATAAATTTATAGGATATATATTTTTCTTTTTTACTTAATATGTTTTACTTCTATGTGTTTGTTTTTTTATTCACACAGGTAATTCTTCCAAAAGGAAAGCACAAAATCATAATTTTAGATGAGGCAGATAGTATGACAGATGGTGCGCAGCAGGCGTTACGCCGTACAATGGAGATTTACAGTCATACGACTAGATTTGCTCTTGCGTGTAACAACACAGAGGAGATTATCGAGCCTATACAATCGCGTTGCGCTATGTTGAGATACGGAAAATTAACGGATGCTCAAATCATGGCAAAAGTTCTCGAAGTCTGCAAGAAAGAAAATGTAATATCACACACACACACACACACAGAAGCGATAGTATTCACAGCTCAAGGGGACATGAGACAAGCCTTGAATAATTTGCAGTCTACGTTTAACGGTTTCAATCATGTGAATGCTGAAAATGTATTTAAAGTTTGCGACGAACCGCATCCTTTAGTTGTTAGAGACATGTTGAGTCACTGTATAAAAGGAAATGTTTCTGAAGCGTGCACGGTAAAATATGCGTGTTAAAAGATAATATAGCTGTGAATGTATTATACTGATAGAGTATACTGATAGATTATAATTAAACACTAGGTGATGGATCATTTCTGGAAACTAGGATATTCCGCGGAAGACATAATCAGTACTGTGTTCAAAGTTTGCAAAACTTACACCATGGATGAAAAGTTGAAACTGCAATTTGTTAAGGTAAACAAAACTGTAAAATTTTTTATAAAAAAAATGCTAAGAAGAACTTAAAAATATCTCCATTTTTAATTTATTTGTCTGTTTAACTTACAATTGCTTTTGATATTTGCAGGAAATTGGTATAACACACATGGGAGTGGTGGAAGGTATCAATAGTTTGTTACAATTGCACGCTCTGGTGGCACGACTTTGTCGCACAAGTGCGTCCGGATAATATGTATATGAAAAATAGGATATTATGGTATTTATTGCTTTTCAATAAAATATATAATTTTTTTTGTTTATACATGTATTTATTATGATATTTTGTAAACTTATCTACCTTAAAAACTTTTATGTAGGAGATACGTAATTTACACAAAATGGATTGTACTCTTTCGCGAATTATTGTCTAGTTCAATATCAAGTCACTTTGTCGTAATGACTTTGTCGTACAAACACGCGCACGCACGTGACAATTCATTACTGTATATCTTAACAATTAAAAAACTTATCATGTTACTTAAAATTAAAGTAACAAACACACGACGTTCGCTAAAAACGCATGTGTTTATATTTTGCGACCTGCCATTAGACTTCAAATTTTATCCTTTCGAAGTGATACGCCTTTGATGTAAAATAATACGTATATCATCAATGCATCATTAAATATATTCTTAAGGTATACTAAACAATAGCTGCATTAATTAGAAGTACGTACAAGCAATACTTTTCAAACACATGCGTGTACTTTTCAAAAGGATAGATTCGAAAAATACTTCTCTGCTTATTTTCTACTTTTTTTTTCTCGTTTGTGATTTGCCAAACCGAATCGTGAGTGTTCAGCACCATTTTTCTATTTGCACAGATGTTAAATGTGGTCTCGGCTTCGGTGACGGCCATCGCAGCGCGCTCTGACACGATTCAGCTCTGGAGGGCGTTCTCGGGGGTGGCTGAGGCGGATTGACATGAGAGTCTTGCGAATTCGAATTCGCTTCCCCGTTTGTTTCGGGTTGAGATCCGTTCTTCTCCGTGGGCGGATCGCCCCGGTGGTTCCTCTTTGTGGGTCTTCGCGCCAAATCGTGCTGCGGCGTGGCCGGCGGTGCGCTCTCCACCGACTGAAGACTCGCCGCGCGATGCAGAGAGAGTCGCAGCGGCTTCTTCGGCGGCGCCGGACGAGTCTTCGTCTCCTGCGAACTGTACATCGATACTTCCGAGTTCTCCGATGCGCGAGACTGCGTCTCCTGAAACAGAGGAGAAAGGTAATTGCATACAATACATTTACGCGTTTATATATATATGTGTATTGAAACAATATATTTTTTATGTATTCCCCAAGCGTGCGAATTTCTTTTTTCTTTAAGAGCGATTGTTAATTATTACACATGGTGGGAAATTTACCTGCAAACGATAATAAGTCGGCTCGGAGTCGAAGTCCAAAGATTGCAAGTGCGGAACGTTCTTGCGACCTTTGTGTAAATGCTCCATCGCGAATTCGATGCGCGGCGATTTTCGACGTTGCATTTGCGACTGCATTGTCGTGTTACTGCAGTCCAAGCTGGCCGTCGATCTGGCTAGATGGAATCCTTGATGTTTCTGTCTATTTCGAGACTTGTAGTAGCCATTTGAGACTCCGTCGGATGAGAAATCGAGTTCAAGTGGACTTTTCGAGTCTGCCAGACGTCTGGAGTGATCCCCGTGTTTATTTCTGACGATTGGCAGACTCTGCCGTAGTTCCGTAGAACTTTTCACGTTTAGACCGGGCAAATTCGCTACTAACGCTGTCACTTGAGGTCCTTTTTGAAAAACCTACACGACACAACAAATCAGTAATTTTTTAAATAGAATCTACGTCTAGAATTATTTTTATGTATGCGCGCAAAAACGCACTTGTACATGCTCCTGACGAGGATTCGGGGATGGATTCTCGGCGAGAACTTCTGTTCTGTTCGGCGCTAAGAGGTCCCTGACCTGCTCCTCGAGATAACCGATTCTATGCGTCAGTCTGAGATTGTCGGAACGAAGCGTACGCAGCGCTGCCAAGGACTCGCTTTTTCGAAGGACCACTATTTGCGCAGCGTCGGGTGTAACGGCCAGAAGCCGTGCCAAATCGCTTCTGCTCGCTCCTACTACCAGTTTTCCGTTCACTTCCAAAATTCTGAAGAAAATGTTAATCGATATTTTTTTTTATCGTTTATTTAAAGTTAATGCGTAAAAAAATAAAGTAAAACGCTTTGAATTGAAATATTTAGCGCGCAAAAAAAGGAGCGTATTTCTGAACGGTAAGAAACTGTGAAACGCTAGCCTGACAAAGCAAATTCTCCTGCGTATATTAGGGAAAATGGTGGAAGGTGGGGTCATGTGAAGTCGCGAGTGCAATTAACGAGGGCACACAGCGAACTTCCGGTGCTGCTTCACGCTACAGCGATCGTTGGGAACTGAATGTCAAGATTCCCGCATTGTTCTACCCCGATAGGGCCACGTCACGTAGTAGTACTACTACTATCATCATAAAAAATACCAGAAGTTCCTCGACATCTTTCTCCGTTTTTCTGAAGTTAATGTTATTGGAATTCTGTTGGTAACGCGAATTTAGAACGAAATACAGTGCGATTTTATTTTTCCCGACAATATTACGAACCTGTCTCCCTTGCAAAGTCCGGAATCTTCCACGGCCCAGTCGACATAGAGACCGGTCGCGTCTTCTCTAGGCCCGGCTCCGAAACGAGGACTTTTCGGATCCGCGCTTACTTCCACCGCGTGAATTGTAACTTGTGTCGAGCCGGAAATGCAGCTGCGAGTCAAGTGAGAATTTGCGCGATCAAACAATAGATAAATATACAATTAATTAATTTAATTTTAAGTAAATTTTATTATTTGTCAAATTTGTTGCATTTATTACCTGAATATTGTGTCATTTTTTTGTTTTTCTTGAGTTTCAGCCAATTCCAATGCAGTTTGGAGAGCTCTGCTCTCCTCGTGAAGAGTCAGCAGCTCGAGTTCCTCGCGACCTAGTCTATATTCCAATTCCGCTTGTTGTATTCGAACATCGATATTACTGAAAGAAACGTGTCCGGTTTTTCTCGAATTTACTACATATAAAAATAATTATTTACTATATGTATATATAAAACCGATTTCTATAGATGTAATTTTTTTGTTGTTGTATATGTTTGTACGTATTTTTCAGGGACGCGTTGTTGCTTAAGCGTTAATCATGATTTACGATAATCCGCGTTTCAATAAGCGTCTAATCTTGATTTCGTACTTACTCCGTAATATCGAGTCTCTCGAGCGCTAGCTTCAAGTTCTTAATGGCCAACCGCTTATTGTCGGCGTCCCGTCGCAACCTTTGAAGCCGTTCCTCGGCCGCTTTCCTGTCGGCCTCGGTCAAGGGTGGCGTGCCGTTGCGTAATGCTAGTCTATTGCTCAGCGTATTACAAAGCTGACTTTTGAGCCTGAAAAAATAACAAAAGACAAGAACTCTGTACTTATATATATATATATTGTGACGACCGAAAGAGAGAACAGGTTTTGCTCTGCGTTCTATTTCGCACGTATATATCTTCCAGTTCGTATTATTATTATTATTAAATATCTATAATAATCAACGCACAAAACATGATGATTGATATGTGATATTGCCGTAAGATGAGACTCTTTCCCATGCCACAAATTTCAAGGACAGAACCACCAATTATACTCACGTCTGTATGATATTTTCTTTGTCACGCAGAGCAATTCGAAGAGCGTCCAATTCCTTATAATGATCCCTGTTCCTGTGGCCAGTGGAGGATGTAACGCCTCCGGAAATACTACCGCCTTTTTTTCTTCTTGGCGTCGTTGAGAGCGACACTTCTATACTGGCCATCTTCAACGCAGATATATATATTTAATTAATTAAAAGGATATTTAACACTAAAACATTAAAAAATATTTAATACATTAAACATATATATTCAATTAAAAGATAACGATTCAAACTTATAAATTATTAAAGAAATTGTCAAAGCACAAGTTCAGATATTTTCCAACGCTACGCTATTTAAACGACTGTCTTTCTGAGAAACAGTTAATTAAATATTAAAAAATAATTGTTTATTGTTTTTGATATAATTGATATATTGTACTCAAGAGAGAGAGAGAGAGAGAGAGAGAGAGAGAGAGATGCTGAACTTTTGTATTTGTGTGTAAAACAAGCTAAGTAATTTATCTAACGAGGAGTACAGATCTCACAGGATGAAGGTACTAACAATTTCTCGGACATGAATATTTATAAACTATCTGTGCGCCGGTGGAAAATTATAAACTATCTGCGCACCGCAACTCGTTGTTCCCCGCTGTGATAGTGCGGAAAAGTTTGTGGGGAGTCTCTCATTGACTTTAGAACTTTAAACGCAATTCGTTGAATAATTTCCAACAGAATTATTAGTTAACTTGGCGCAAAAGTCCAAGAAAATTTCTCTTATTGTGAAATAAATAACTTATAACTTGGGTTTTATTTTGCGCATAGGAAAAAGAAATAGTAAAATGTCGATGAAATTTCGTTGCGCTCATCTCTGTACTGTGTATCTGTGTTCAATTATTCAGAAACGTTTACTTTTCTTCGCGCTGTGGTAATATTCCCGGGAGGAAGCTGGTCTGGCGAGAAAAACGTAGGTATAGCCGTCGTTACAATATCGCACACTATTAATAATCCAAATCCCAAGTTTAGCCGACGACGACCTTTTCGTCTAAGTTCTTATCGCGGTCGGTCTTTCCCTCAGCTCTCATTTTTCGGCGTTTATGATGATTCAACACTCACGGGATACATTTTAGATTAGTGGGAGTTCGCGAAGGAGAACTGACACGCGGAATGAATACGAATTTGTCGCTTTCATTAAACCATATGATTTGCGACGACAGTCGGGACGGGACATCTCGGTCTTTAATGAGATTCCACGTATGTAACTGCAACGCGACGACGCGCCTTGATAGTCCTTGAGAGAGAAAGGGGCACCTATGGGTTCTCTCGACGCTGACCGTCGCAGAAAGGTCAATGTCGGTCCTAAAGGAGAATGCAACAAGAGTCCACGGATATGAGGCTCTTTTTCTCGCGAGCACCGTATATCCGCGAGACTAGATCGGGCTTGTGAGCAGAAAATCAATTGCGAACCGGATGTTCCTTCGATGTTGCGAGGACGCACGGTTGAGATTTAACTATTTTTTCTTGTATTTTTTCGCGGATTGTGAAATAAGAAGAAAATTCGGTCAATTTTAATAACGCAAAAATAGAAAATGTTAAACATATTTAAACAAAATTGAAGATTTAGTAGTACACATACATAAAAGTAAAACGTTTCGATCTCTTACAAAAGCTTTCTTTAGTCGCAAAATAATAACAATATAATACAAGGAATTAAGAGACTGTCATGATAAAAGTAAGACAGTGACTAAAACTAAAATGTTTCTTCTTTATTCTCTCACATCAGTCCCGAAAAATGCATTTTTACCTTGTGTAATTTTTTTTCTTTGTTAAAACTGTCAAACGGTTAATATGCAGTGTAGTCTCCTGAGTCGTCCAGAAAAAAAAATAAAGTTAAAATCTATGTAATTGTTATCTTACCAACGTAAATAGTAAAAAGATGATCTTTTTGTAAAATTACAGAAATTTTGTTTATTTATTTATAATATAATCAAATTTTTAAGATAAGATTTAACAGTTACATAGCGTACGCTTTAATCTAATCTGTCGATTAAATACAAAGACTCGTTGATTAATATAATGGCGCGGATGATACATCAATTTCTTGTCTTACACGAGAAAAAAAACCCCCAACATTGAATTGTGAACCGCGAAGAGATCTGCAAGTCGTGGCAGTAGATGTTCCCGCAGGAATAGATGCGCATCCGATTCATCGTCGTTGCTTTGGAGACGTCCGGTTGGTGGTCCGTTGTCTCGTCTCTCCCGAGACACTATGCCCACGATATTCCCATATCTGCCTCCCATCATGAGGGCACACACTCGACGAGAGGAAACATCGACCTCTGTTGCATCGCCAAGAGGGACAGCGTATTCTCTCAAGGACCATGTATCAAGGACCGCGCGCGCGGTATCGTGACTTCGAACCTCCTGAGGGTCGAAGGTCTTAAAACCTTTGACTCGTAAGTTCTGTCTTGTGAGGTACGTGGAACGAATTCGCGCGGGAATCGACGAGATTCTTCTTCATTAAGATTGCGAACTAACGTAGCGTAAGTGTAATCGTTCGGGAGTAACGACGTAATGCGCTTTTTTCTCCACGTGGGAATATTTTAAACAGATACTCTTTGTGTCTACGTATCTCGTTTTTATTTAATTACGTGAAAAAAAAAACATTTATACATTTATCATAAAATATTTTTCGTTTCTCTTTATCTAAAGTCGTGGAAACTCCGTTTGTCGGCGCCGCGCGCGATCCAAACGAGATTCCGGATTTTCCAGCAATTCTTTCCGAGACACGTCTCTGCCACGGGTTATAAACTCTCAGCACCGAAACTGATTTTAACATCAAGTGAATCTCCATGTGCATTTGTTTCCGAGACAGAAGCGTATATACGGTAAACGAGCCTTCGGCACGACATTTCTCGGCCGCGTGAGAAAGAACTCCCCCCGGTTCTCTCGTGTGTGATGTCGTCTGGCCACCGACATCCGCTTATGGCGGAAAATAACGCGGCACTTCGGTAACAGCTCGTCCCGAAGCCGAAGGGAAGTACCGTTACATGAGAAACGATTTGTGAATCTTGGTTTTCTCTTCTTTTAAAAAAATTATTGATCTCTATACAGTAAATCTAAGAAAACGCGCGGAGTCGGAAACCGTCTAGTTATAACCGTCTATAAGTAATAACCTTGGATAATGATCTTGTTATTAGAAAGTAATCAAGATGTAGATCGACAATTAATTTTGCCTAACGCGGCGCAGTCTCGGGAAGATACGGAAACTTTGACCTCTTTATTAACCGCGGATACGTAATCATCGTTACACGGCTCCAATTTGATTAAGAGCAGCGAGCGTAACGACGTGCAATATCTTTTTACTTTCTCTCCCGGGTCCGCGCTCGAGAATTTCTTCGCGGTGTAAGCGTTGTGTAAGAGCAAACTTTTTTTTTTTTTTTTTGCACAATTAACTTATGGCAATAACTCTAGGATCCATACTGCGTCTCTTGTCATTATGTCACAATTTTGCAACAGTTTTGCAACACCTAATCGCAATGTAAACTTATATTTTCAGTGTTTCGACGCGCATTTCCTTTTCCGTAGAAAGCGGATGGTTTCTCATCTTGAGCCGCCGCTTTCAAGATCCCGGAAACAACCACAGCCGAGTAGTGGTGTGTGCCCGCGGCACGTAAAAACCGTACGAGTATCTACCTCGAGAGAACAATAACGTCGCGGTAGTAGAAATTGTTCACGGTAATCGCCGCGGACGTACTTCTGGTGACTTCCTTGCTTCCGTGAGTAACAAAAGACACTCTTTGCCTCTTCGCTCAATAGAAAGAATGTATTACGTGCGCGTCGTGTTGCAAAACCTACTCGTAATGTTTGTTCACATACGGTATGTAACGTAAACGCTAATTTTTGTCAAATCATAAATGAAACTTGAATGAATTTCTTCTTGAATTAATTTCTAGATGTACAATTTGCATAAATCGATGCAATTTGCAAAAAATTATCTGCGCCCAAATGCAAAAATTTGAGAAAAACTTTTAACATTATAATGTTTTTTTTTTCTTTTAATAATACGTTAATTTCGATGCAAACGATCGAAAGTGTTGAAATGGTCTTCGCAGAGAAGAAAGTTTCTTCGCAAGGAAGACTATCTCTCTCTATGTATTTTCCTCGACCGGAGGAGAGGTCAGCGCGAAGTTCATGCGAAATGTATTCAGTATTCACGCACGTATCTCAGCCTACGTAAGGGGTTAACAAAAGATTCTCTTTGCATGTGGCCTTTGTCGTCAAGTATCTACTTTCCATAAAACACAATTTTTTTTCGCCACCAATGTGATGTCAAAGATATGCAACAATGATACCGTAAATCTCTGATCTCTCGTGTTTCTGCTTTTATAGCATGAATAAAAGATATATCGCACCGATCTCTCGATAAATAACATGCGAATTTGATGCATTTATTGCAGAATGCGGTGTTCCGGTGTTCGCAACGATTGAAAGTTTTATCTCTTTGGCTTCTATTTAAAAAATTTAAAAAATCTTTTTTATTACATTAATTCTGTTATTTTTTTTTTTTTTTTTTTTTTTTTTTTTAAAAAAAGGAAGATAAATGCAAAACCGTCGCCAATTGCGAAGCGACAGAAAAATTTCAACGTATAGCCCGGAGGGAAACAAGTTAACCGCACAGCAAGATACGATGCATCGCTGGCATCGATAGGAACATTTGTCTTGGAATACATTGAAGCGGAGAAGAGATAAGCTCTCCTTCTCTTTCTCTCTCGACGGTCAAGCCGCTCGAGAGGCGCGAGACGTATCGATGCTAACATTTTATCTCGGGGCGAGGAAGAGAGAGAATTCACAAACGCCTGAGCGTGTACACGCGCGCGCATGTTGGATCGAAATCGAACAATAATTCTTCCCTCGAAAGTGGCGATTCCCATCGCTTTAGTTCTGATCGACGAGATCGACGCAAACGACTCGTTTGTGTCCTTCTCATACCGCGTTCTGGATCAAGGAGAACGCAACGTGGATGTGAAAGAAACAGATTCGTCCATGAAATAAATAAATCCCCAACAAAAGCAAAAACATATCAATAACAAATATAATTTTTATTATATAATTCTTCAGTTAAACAAAAAAAACAAAGTCTGCGCTTTTGTTTCTCTGTAACGCTCTCGAGTAAATTTTTTTTCACGAAAAAAATTGATAGCAATGTAGCTTTGTACCAGTCCGAAGTCTTAAATAACGAGATAATGGAGACACGATTGCGATTGTTACCTCCGCAGATCGTATCTAACACCTCTACAGCTTGCACAAAAGTAAGAAACAAATGGGCTGCAAAACCGCGTGAGGCATTCCACGAATTTCTCATCGGTGCGCAACTGCGCGCATACATACACACATGTATTCGTGACAAAGGAATAAAAACAGCAAGCACGCAAGATGCGGAAATTTATTGCGGAATTTGCATGGAAGAGGGCCGACATTACGGAGACACGGCGCTCGGGGGCGTCGATCTCTGCAAACGCAATTTACCGCTTATTGAAACAATTTCCACCGTTTCTTCAACCAAAAAAAAAAGACAAATTGCGCTTCTATCAGAGTTATCTTACAATAATATCTTTAAAGATCAAGTTATCATCTGACTTTTCTCGAACAGAAAATTATTCTTCATTTACATGTTTCATTTGCGTTTTGAAAATATTTTTTAGATCAATATGTCGATTTTGAAACACTTTACTGTGTTTTATCCTTATTTCGGTTCGCATCACCGGTGTTTATCAAAAGCCGTAATGTCGAGGTGGTGGAAGTAGAACTTGATGGAAAGTATCGCTCAGACATCAGAAGGGCAGTGACTCCCGGGACCGCAATCTACCTGGCAGATCTGTCTGGGCCCTTGAGCCCAAGGGCGTATTATGACCCAACTTTTCTTTACGGCGAAGGTTTCAAAAATTAGTAGTAGAATGGAAAGCTCCAAAAATAGAATATCTCCCTCTCTCTAATATAAAATACAAAATCTATACATTACGTCAAAGCGCGCTGTTCTTCTTCAAGTTTTTGTTTGTGCGAGGTAGTAAATGCATCAAGATTAAAATTGAAGTTTTTGAAGTATTTTTGTCGGAGATCGAATAGAAAAGAATTTCTCTTCCAACCGGGGAGAACAACCGTCTCTTCAGAATGTTCTCGTAGATATTTTCTATCAATATAGATGTGTGATGACGTTCTTCTCGACGTTTTTTTTTTTTTTTTTTTTTTTTTTTTTTTTGTCTCTTTTTTTCCTCGCCTTGCTAGAGCTACATGTCTCGTGAAGTCGTCGAAAATGAATATCGCGATGACTTTCGTATTGGACAAGTTAGAAGCGCTTTTTTAAAAAGCGTTTTCTCTCTCCGACGTGTGGAAATACGGTTTTTTTTCCCTTCTTCAAGTTTTATCGTCGCAGGAAGAGAGGGAACGGTATTATATCGCGCACATCTTTTGTCCGCGTGTCTTCCATTCGTGACAAAGAGAAAGAGAGAGAGAGAGAAACGGCAATGATCTTCAAAAGTCGGAATTCGCGGGATTTGCGCGCAAATATTCGCCGTTCGGAACGCGCCGCAATTTTCTACAACACGCTAACCGATGCTGGATCGACGTCAAATTACAAGGAACGACTGGAAATATGGCCGATGCATTAACGACGCTGGAAACCGGATCGTTCGAATGCTTCTCGGGACGAACACGCCGACGGAGGCACGGGACCTTGGTGTTAGACCCGCGCAACGGAGAATTTAGCGAACGCGCGGATGATAAAGTAATAACTTTGTATACTTATCGAAACGCAATTCAATGTAGATAGAAGTGAGTGCACGTAAATGGAGGCTCGATGTCGTCGCTTCGAGAAAGAGAGTAAAAAAAAAAAAAAAAAGAAGAAGAAGAAGATTAGAGCAAGTCTTCGGTAGAAGACTTTATTATTTACGCAGCGGAATTATAAATGAAAACAGGTAGAGAGAAGTGAAAATATAGACACGTTCTCGAGCACTGAAAATTTTAATTCCTTATCTTTTTCGAAGTGGAAAACAAACCGAAATAAAACTGTTGTTGATTTCGAAAAAATATTGAAATTGAGAAACGAGTATCTGACGCGAGTATGTACCGTGGCTTGCGTAATCCTTAATTGGCCTCTTCGTCTCCACAACCGAGCGTGAGGAATCCGATTACTTAAACGATACGAAAAAAAAGCGCTGTCGCAAAAAAACTCAAGTTCAATCTCCGTTAGCATCTCGGCAAAAACCAAGAGAGAGAAAGAGAGAGAGAAAGAGGTTCTTGCGGATGCTGCGCCACTGGACATTCGCGCACGAGCACCGGGACAGTTTTAATGGTACCGATGCGCGCACAGAGACCCTATCCCTTCTCTTCCGCCCTCCTCCCGTCCTTGTTCGAGGACCTCCGGATGAAACGGAGTTTGGTTCACGCATCTGCATATAAATCACCGGTCAGACAGGCTTAAGAAGCCATCGCGGTTATAACGCCGACCCGCCAATAACCGCGAAACATCGCCTTCGGTTTCTTTTACTAAAAACGGTTCCCATACACAGGCCTCGACGAACTCGAGGGGGGAAAAAAGAGTACGAAAATCAGAAGAGAAGAAAAAAAAAGAGAAAGAGGTTTTTGTCGGTCAAGAATGTTGTACGGATTTTTGCGCCATTTTAATCTCGAATTAATTATTTTCGGGATTTTCGTTAATTCTCAGAAAAATTGTCGGGAAAGTAATTGCTGCTGGCTGCCGACTCCGGTATGCAGCGCGGTCTAAAACAATTAGTTTTATCGGATCACACAATATTGCAGGTAGACACCGAGAGTAAAGAAGATCATGCGCAGAGAGAAGAACCAACGGATTTCGGTGGTAAAAAGAAGGAAGTTATTCACGCGCAAACCGCAGTCGCAAACCGCAGCTTTCCGACGTCTTCGTCGGAGACACGTAAGCCGACACCCGTGTGGCGACCGTAACATTTTCTAAAAACGATAGAATTTCAGCGGCTAAGGATACATGACACTTGCAAGCGATAATTATTACTGTTCGCACTTGTTATCGGAATCAAGGATGCTTATCGTTTTTTCTTCTTACTCGCACAAACGCGCAGACTTTATTTTAAGTCGCAATAAAATCGATGTGTAAACAATTGTAGGCTTTTGCACGTTAGAAAAAAATATTTGCAAGAATAGCGAGAAAATTATCAGCGAGAAAAATTAAGCGTATTGAATTTTTTATTTTGCCAACAAAACGTTTGCTCAGTTGATGAAACAAAATTTTCAGTCGATTCAACAAATTTTTCTCGCTGGCCAATAAACAATTTTTTTGTTGCAACGTTTGTTTCAAAAAATATATAGCTCAACAAATAACGAAAACCATTGTCTTTGATATCTTCGTTATAATTATTTCACGACATAATGAAGAAAATGCTAATTAACGCGCCTGTTAATACTTTATCGCGCCTGTTAGTACTTTATCGTTCTCTCGAAACTTTCTGCGATTAGGCGCGACAATTTTACGCCGCCTGCGTAGCCCGTGACATTATTAAATTCCGGGATTTACGTTTCATGTCGTATTCATGGAAGCTTTACGAGAGGCGCGTGTTAACGTTTCGACCTCTACTTTATGGAAACTATTCCATTTAAAACGCGCCGGTAGAGCGCCGTTAGATCAGACGTTAATTGAAACATGTCACGCCGCGGCACAAATAATCGAGTCATCGTCGACGTTTCGGCGACTGCTAAAATGTTCGAAACTCGCGGAAACAGAGATGTTTCATCGCGGTAAACGGATGTTACGTAAAAGCGCGTGATTCTCTTTTTACGTGGAGCTTGTTAGACTAATGCAACACGACTGTGTAAGAGATCCGAAACTGCGCGCAATTATTAACCGAGTCGAATTGCACGAATTTTTAATTTGAATTTAGTTTATCTCCATCTCGAATTTCTGGTCCGCGAACGGTAAAAAACTACCCTGCTGAAATTTTTGAAGGAAAAGTCGCTTCACAAAAAATATCATCTAGAAATTGAAGCGTCGGAACTCCCACTAAGCTTTTCCCGCACGAACAGATTACTTTGTGCAATATTCATCGCGCATTTTATTAGCTGCGTGAAGATCCGGACGAGATTTCGGTTTCATACAAGCAACTCTCGCCGGCTTATCGTCGGCAGACGTCCACATCGTCTACGGAAGAAAGTTTTGCGGTCTTCCTCGACGCCTTCGAGCTGGGAACGCAAAAGGAAAAAATGGGAAACTGCGAGAAAAGGAAAGAGAAAACGTAGGCGGATGGGCGCGTACGTACGTACCCACACACACACACACACACACATACGTGCTTCGTCGTTTCTTTCGGAGCAATGTGTTCGCAAGAATACCAAAAGGAGCGTTGCAGCTATATGCACAGGAAAGAGGGAAAAAAGTCAACAAGACGAGAAATGTAATAACACACGTAAAGTAATTACACGTAACGGTGATTTTACGATAAAAAACATTCAACGACATACTTTAATGTGTGAGAGTGTGTGCTTGCGTGTGTAAATAAAACAAAGATATTAAATTAAAAAAAAACACACAAATTGTAAGCGCGTTGAGATATCGCGAGCAGTTTTCTCCGAGATAGCGACGCTGCAGGGCTGCTCCTGTCACGACACTGTGATTATTACACGCTTTTTTTTTACAAACGGAATTACAGGATTTCTTGACGCGCGCGCGCGACAATAAAACAATCGCGAAACGAGACGCACGGTTTCGCTATAATTGCTGAATAACAATTATTACGCGGCCTCGAAAGAGCCGTTGGAAAAGCGAGGCGTGAGTAACTCGAGATGAGAGGATACAGTTAGCTATCTCACGAGGCTCATGGCGCGCGTTACGTGCCGGACGGGAGGGAACCAATTTTCAAGTCTCTCATCGCATCCAACACGCGATTCGATTCGTTATTTTTTTTTTTTTTTTTTTTTTTTCGTCCGTCGCGTTCCGAACTTCGGACCCCTGCTTGTTTTTCGTTTAAATTCTACACGGATCGCGCGAGAAATCTAACGCTCGTGTCCAACTTCTTCCAAATTCTTTAGAAAATATAAAAAGAAAAGATAGTAAAATGCATAATTTTGGTTTTAATTTTATTTGTACGACAGTCAATGTCAGTCTGTACGTATCTGCTTGGCAAACATTTGTCTTTTTGTATTATTTGTTACAAAAACTTGACTCTGCTTAGCAATAACATCTGCACGGTCACTCTCTTTCGCTAACAAAGTGTTCGGTGCATCCATTCGCCTTCGACTATCTCAGCTGAGGCAAGTGTTGCGCGTCTTCTAACAGTTTATTCGCTTCGGAAGACTTATGCGTGCATAAACAAGCTCGATACAACGTGCGTGCGCCATTACCGCTATTTCACGCATCAAGTACCAAGTCATGTTTGACGTAGGTACGTGTAAGACGGGCAAGAAATCGACACGCGCGCGTAATGGATCACGTACCTCTTCGCGCAATAACGAGATTTACTTAATTTTCTCCTCATGGAAAATCCAATTCGAAAATATATCGTATTTTGCATCTCTTGGTTAAAAAAAAAAAAAAAAAAGAAAAAATCTATTTCGGGAGTTGACGTTTTCTGCTTCTTAAGAGAAGTTGCTTAAAAAAGAAAAAAACAAAATGTTGAAACTCGATATAGAGTGTTCGCTCGTTTTTCTCGAAAGTATCGTCTATCTCGCGCGCTTTTCCATCTTCGAATCGTCTACACGGCGCGTCTGTATCTTGTCTTGAAAGGGCGTGACCAGGAGACGCCCAAGGCGAACACCGTGCGATTACCATGCGTGCCGGCCGATGAGTACGAGAACTACGAAAATTATGCGAGAGATCCCGATTGTTGTGTCCGTGAGAATTATGATTTCTCGAACCGGAGGTAAAGGATTCTCACGCGCGTATCACTGCGCAGCCGTGTGTGTGTGTGTTCCGCAATCTGGACCCAGATTATTTCGATATTTTTCACAAATTTAAAACCTTTCCAATTCGCGACGTACTATCGGTTTCTCTCCTTCTTACTTTTTCAAAATAAAATAATAACAAAATCAGAGGCGCTCACCGCTTAAATATTTTTTTTTTTTTTTTTTTTTTTTTTTTTTTTTTTCGTTCTAGAACCGCAAAGAAGAAGCGCGTGTAAAATTGTGCTCTATACGCAACGCGCGCACCGTAGAGTTTTAACGCGTATACCATATTAACA
Organism: Pseudomyrmex concolor; assembly: GCA_014839585.1. NCBI lineage: Eukaryota > Metazoa > Arthropoda > Insecta > Hymenoptera > Formicidae > Pseudomyrmex > Pseudomyrmex concolor. The sequence goes on from QVOB01015589.1 coordinate 21,625, forward strand.
GGCGGCCGTAACTTACCAACGAGACGGACCGTTGCTGAAGTTTAAGACCCAGGTCTTCCTTTTCGTCGCCGCAGTCGGTCGTATAGAACAGCACGCTTTTCTTAGATCCCCTGAAATCAACCCTCGTTAGTGTCTCGGTCAGATGACAAGAAGCGCCAGCGGGATCTGGCGCTTTAGCGTTTAAGCTTACTTTACGGGACGCGAACGTGAACCGGGATATAACCCGCAACATAATCTGATTAGCCGAGGACTGTAATTCAATTGATAATCTGATCGGACATCCTACCGTGACACTATCTGCGCGACAGCGCAGGATGATAGTGTGTGTTAGAGAAAGAGGAAGATTTCGGGATGTAATGAAACGCGTAATGGAAGTTTGGCGGTAGAGTTTGCCGCGAAAAGAAAATCCGGAGATGTGCGTATTTACTGCGAATTTTTTATTCTCTCCGGATTAATGCGTATAATCTTCTAACAAATTAACAAATATCATATATTTAACATTAATTTCTAAAATCGCGTCGCGGAAAATAAAAGCGTCGCTTGTCCCGCAGCGCGAAGCCCACGCATATATTTTCTATAACGTATGTAATCACGTCATTGCGTCGCATCGAAACGCAAAAGCTAATAAGATCTATGAGAGGTCGTTTTCGAATTGCACTCTTCAATTACGACGCATAAATCAGTGCGCGCGATCAACGCCCGTTTCTGTCGCAGACGATTAAACTCGCAGCGTGGTGGAGCGCGCGAGCTCGAATGGTCTTCAATCTTTATGGTAATCGTACCTAAGCGCCTTCCCATTACGGTTGAAGGCCTGATGTTCGACGAGCACGGGCGAATCCGTGTAGCACCGGCTCTCGTTCATATCGACGACTACGACATCGCACCTCTTTTCACTCGTCCCGTCACGTTGATATCTGGAATCAAGAAGAGAGAGTTTCAAGTGACGTTAATGCGACGAAACAGCCGCGTTTAAACGCGCTCTAGCTTTATTGATATTCGATAGAGGAAAATCCTTTTTACGCGACAAATATAAGTATTTCTCAATCTAATTTTATATTGCAATTATTTTTATTCTAATTATCAAGTGCGGGCAATTCAATCAATTACGATATAAATTTGTTGCAACTTGTATACATTCGCAATTGAGAATAAAAAGAAAAAAAATTAAAAAAAAAATGGCTCCGGCCGGGATCGAACTGGCGACCTTCTGCGTGTAAAGCAGA
>QVOB01015591.1:0-22774 GCA_014839585.1 Pseudomyrmex concolor
GTTCTGAGCGTTTTCCGCTAAAGATATCTAGCGGAAAACGCTCAGAACTTTTTACTTCACCTAATATATATATATATATATATATATATATATATATATAAAATATGTATAATATATAATTTGGTTGATTTTTGTTTTAATTTGACACGCTAATACTCACACTTGGTCTTCATCAGCTGTTTATTTTACTTACGATTGACATGTTAGAACATACTGATGTTTCCAATTAAAATTTTACGTAAATATTTTTACATATGTATTTTCTATATATTCGATCTATTGCCACAATTTGCATTTATCCGCTTGCTTTTGTTAAACTAAATATCAATTCGGCTTTTTTTATATGTCACCGGTTGAGTGACACAGCACGTCGGGGTACGACTTGAACAAGGCACTGTTCGAAAAAGAATAAGAAGTCCCCCGAAGAGATTCTTATTGAATCGCCGCAATTATCCCTTCGTGGATATTGCAGAAAGAGAACTTTTCTCGTGCCCAATACTTTTTTTTTTTTTTTTCGATTTGTAATGTTACGACGACGACGGGAACGATACCTTCCCCTTTCTCCCGAGTAAAACAACCATGTAATTCCGGTAGGCGACGATAGTTCGTGCTGTCCTTTCCGGCACAATCTCGAAGAGACGTCCTCCTGCCGTCCCGTTTTACATCGTCCGCGGACTCCTCACGCAAATTTGACGTTAACATCGCGGAACATTTAATTCGTCTCACGTGCAGCTTGAAATGGCACGCGATCGTGCGCCCCGCAAATATATATATATATTTCAAGATGCTTCATTGTCACGATGCGCACTTCAATCCAACGTTACGATTGGTGCGTGCGTATGTTCGATCTCGGACAAGTAATGCGCGTAATGCACGACGCAAAGAGAAAAACAACGAGATCTTTTTTTTTTTTTTGCTGAGACGCGATCGGACACACAGCGCGTTGAGTGAAATTTATATTCCTGTCGCATTATCCCTTAACGACACACAGACGGTTATGGTTTCGGCCGTCCCGCTGTTTTTCACAGACTGGTACGAGCGAGAACGGCACGCGGGAGGGACACCGCCGCGCATTGCAAATCTAATTGTTTTAGAAATTGCACGAATCGCGAACAATTAGCTGCATGCGCGCGCGTGCAACGACGAAATTAACGGCGATTTCGGATCGTAAAGATCGTTACGACGGTGCGTAAACGGTTGAATAATTCGAATTAATATCATAGCCCCAAGAAAAACTAACGATCGGAGTACCAACTATCTCGCGGCGAAGAATCCGCGTCTTATTCGAAGCATGCTTGTGACCTCAATAGCTGGTAGGTACTACGTAACTTAAATGTGTGCAAGAATTGATCGCGTAACGTGGTACAAAGTGGTCTGGAACGCAACTTGTGGCAATTATCGAAAGTATCTCTTCCAAGAGATTTTATTGTGCTCTTTTAAAACTAACATTAAACGTAAACTATATTTTTACATAAAAAAAAATCACGTTAAATCGACTGACGGTCGCGCGACGGTCTGACGCGCGGTGACACGTGTTGAGAAATTATCTGGAAGACTTTTAAAGTTTCTGACGCGAGGTACAAGAAGTAAAACGTCGACGCGAACTTGGAGAAACTTTAATAGACACGACGCTCGTCGGAAGTAAGAAGGACAAGCGCGCGACGGGCTCGGTCTTCCTTAATTTCCGAAAATTCACACGACAGTCAAAATTTCAGTCGAGAGCAGCTGCGCGAGTAGCTACATGAGCAGCTAGACAAAAGTCGGTACAGGACGGTTGACGTTAACGACCGGCTGTCACGACAGCCAGCACGACGAAACGAGATTTTCGCGAAGCTCTCCGCGATAAATCTTAGAGACAGACATAATCGCGGCGCAGAAAGCGCTGCACGAGCACAATTGGTCGGAAATTAATGAATATCATATGATAGATCGCGCGAGAACATGCATCATTCGAAGTCTTTGAGTGCGCGCACGGATTTTATTGCTTTTAACAAATGTAAAATCACGAGAGTTCATAAATGCGGTAAAATCTCCAATAATCGTTTCATTACGTAAAAATACGTAATAACATGGTCAATGTAATACTTCCGATGCAAATACAACAGATCAAATCTTAATATGATTATCGATATTTTTTCAAAAATTATATATTATCTTATATTCAATGTGAAACACAGAGTGCACTCACCCTCACATTGATCCTGCCAAGCCAAGACTCCACAGAGAAGCGCCAGTGTCTTTCCGCTCCCAGTAGGGCTTTCCAGAAGACAGTTCTGCTCTTTGTTGCACCCTTGAATGAGCTGCACATAGAATTTTCAACATGAGTGACAAACCAACGCAATACCAATGTGATTAATTACAGATAATTATGATAGTTACACTGTTGATCACTGCTATTTGACACGGATACGGCTTGGCAGGAAATTTGACATTGGTTCCGGCAATCATGATATCATGTTGTATCGTAACTTGTGGCAAAGCTTCTTCCTTGGAACTGATGCTTGTTGCATCATCATCATCATCATCTAGATCATTTATCACTTCACTTTCAAATTTTTGTTTCTTGTAACTTGTTTCTTCAGGCACTTTCTTGTTAAATCCCAACTCATGCGAGGCGCATTCTTCTTTCGAATATCTACTTGTGCTGGGTTTTGTACTATGTTTTGGTTCATAATACCAATTAAACATACTCGTTTGAAGTTTTTTTTTTTCAGGACTTTCTTCAATTATGATAACATCCTCACTGGTACTTAGATCATCTGATATGTCATGAGCGCATTCCAAATTGCATGCTACGGTTAAAGGATCTACGTTACTTAACCTATCAACTGTTTCCTTATTTGCTACATTTGCACTGTGTTCTTTCTTCAAATCAAAGCTCTCGTTATCCGATACATCTGGCACATAATATTTTCCACTTGTAGAATGTGTTTCACAGTGAATACGCTTCAATGATAATCTCCCCTGGTTTTCCATGCTGAAAAGAATGTAAACATGACTAAATACACACAAGTACGAATGAGCTTGAGAGATTTTGTTTAAGATAAAACTGCAGCACCATAAAAACGTCAAAACTTTGCGTAATAAATCAAGGGATATACTCTCAGATTGCAAACCTAACCTATACAACGTTCTTAAGATACAGCACATCGATGACGTACCTTGAATTTCCGAGCTTCTCATCAATCGTGACTTTTATTAAAGTGAATAGAAGCGTAATTACGACAGCAACAATGATGTATATTACAAACATCGAGCACACACTTGTGGAATGCACACGTGTGTGTAGTCTTCTGTTGTTCTGTTGTTATCTTGCAATCTCGCGATATGTATCAGACGCTCGCGTCTCTCAAGTCGATAGCAATTTTTCTGTTATTTCTCGTTGTGAGTCATGTCGCACAATTTTTTCGCGCGTATCCTCGCTGCAGGCTCTAAACTGTCAAAATCCGGCGCGAATAGCGAGATCATGTGATCCGGCTTGAATACGCGCCCCAATAAGTCCAAATGCGCATGCGCGTGTTTATCTCTCGTCTTGCTAGTTCATGACAAAAATTGTTTCAGTGCGCTGTGCTCTTTTTTTTTATAATGTTGTGCGTTTTGTTTATTGAAAATTGTGCGACTTCCAGTTCGAATGATGCTGTTGCTCGACGCGTCATCAATCCGAGCAAGTGCGATTAGCCGAATTCGTTGTTAGCTTGAACGAACAATCACGCGCGGAATCTCACGAAACGCCCGGAGAGAATCAATCGATTACCAGTCAACACAACCTGAGCTATCGATCAACGCGAGGCGAACCCGCGAACCAGTCTACATTCTTGTAAGTTTTAAGAAAATATTTGTTTAATTCTCATTGGCGTGATAATCCATATCCTCATGAAAAATGTATACAGTCGCGCGATTTATTACGCGATCGTGGAATATTCTCTTTCTCTCTTTCCCGATGGCGCGCGCGCGGCCATTTCAAAAGTATCAAACTTCTCTGATTTGCATGTTTCTCGAGTTTCGAGAACGGTGCCTGTCAAAGCACCTCACGGCCGGAATCAAAACTCGCGGCAGACGTGCGCGGAATGAAAAAAAAAAAAAAAAAAAAAACGCCCCGACGTTGAGAGAGTCCTTATAAAATTTATATCCGAAATTCCCACGCGCGCATCCTCTGACCGCCGCGCGCGTACGTCAGTAGCGTAAACAGAGGCGTATCAGAGGACTCCGTCACGTACGTCGGGGCCACAAAATTGCTCACTTTGTGACTCACTTTCAACTCACGTGCCCGCGCGCAACGAACAATCCCACCGACTTCTTGCACTTTCACACGGTTATGATAGATATCTTAACGATCGCGCCGGGCGTAAGATACATTCGCCGAGCATAAAGAGACGCGATGTCCACGACACGCAAAGTTTACAGAGTTTTAGCATGAACCGCTTATGAGGTACCTCGGGATACTTTTCTCACGCGCAGAAAATTTAATAAATACAAATTATTACGATGAAAATCTGTGTAAATTACACGTTCGGACTATTGCGTAATACTTCGTCGTAAATTTCTATTCGCGCTGTTCGCCAAATTTACGCGCTGGACCGTAAGTTATGCACACTCGGTGCGATACACTCGTAAAACATGCCGAAGGGGTGTTCGCCGAGTTATTACGATTGAAACGCGGCAAATTGCGCGTAACACCCTTCGTCTCAATCAGATGACGTTGAATTAAATGTAGCCGGCGCCTTGAGAGCAAGATTGATAGATCGTTTTGTTTTTTTTGTTTTTTACATACATTTTTTAGTGTTCTGTTCCTCGCGTCTATATTTTCCTGATTTTTATGATTTTGTACAACTAACAGCTGAATGAAATTCTCTAAATCAAAATGTCTTATTTCGATAATACATGTGTTCACATTTCTCCGTTTCTGCGGACAAAAAAAAATTTATATATTCGTCGAAAGCCAAGCACATTTCTGTTATAACACAATTTCATTAATGCGCCGTTCCACAATAAAGCCGCCGCTAAAGAAATGGATTCGCCGTTGTCGTCGCCAACGAACATAAATACTTTCCGCCAAAACGTTGCCAAAATATTTTCACCCCGGCTAAAAGCGATCCCTTCGAAAATAGGGATGTTCCTTCTCTCCGCGAACACGCAGGGAATTCCGTATCTCGACTTCATATTTCGTGGTCACTCCCCGTGTGACTTCGCGACAGTGGGCCGCGTTCGTTCTCGTCTCTGACCACAGCAGAGAAAGAAAGAGAGGGAGAAAAGAAAAATATGAAATATAAATAAAACATATTCTTACCGGCGGCAAGTGCAATAAAAATGCGGGGAGATCAAGAGGGATGCCCGAGGAATACGAAATAGGGTCTCTTCCTCCCCGGAATCCTCCGCTCGTCCCACCCGCTCGCTCCTTTTCAGACCCGTCCTATCTCGCTGTTCCTCCTTTCGTTCTTTCTCTGCCGTTTCTTCTCTCTCTCTCTTTTTTTCTTTCTCTCTCTCTTCGTTGTCCCCTCCGCTGCCATATTCGTATAGCTGCACGACCGTAAAGCCGCGGAGCTGCGGTGATTGCCGGACAGAAGCTGAAATATGCCCTTATTTCGGGACGGGCCTGCTTCCCTGTATTTACGATGGCACAATGGGCCCATCTCTCATCCGCGGCGCGGTTCCCGTGCCGACGACGTTTCATCCCCCGTGGCTCTACCGCGTTTCTCCTTCGCGGAGACACTTTTCGTATAATGCACATAATTTGTCCACGCTGTAAGCGCCGGCTCAAAATTTGTGGAAGGAATCAGTCACGCTGGACCGCCGCGATATCATCGTATTAATCTGCTCAAGCTTATTGTCGCAAGCTCCAACTTTATAAATTTGTCTGGCGAGACATTTCGTTCGAAAATATATTTTGTTGTTCGAAGAAATAAAATTAAAATCGTCGTTTTTCCGAGATCTAAGATTGCTCTCTTAAATAGTCTTTCAACGAGAAGTCGGGAAATGGTTTTCGTGAGAAGCGTATTGGTGAAGTGCGCGAGCGTTGACGATGCGTTTTCTGTCGCGATGACGCTGCACCCATCGACGCCGCGTAATCGCGCAGAAACGCGGTTGGGGTAAACGGGCAAACAAGACAATAAACCGAAGAAACGGCTGTCCGAAACTTAATTAAGGAGTGGCGGCTGCATCCACGCGAATCGCGCCGTCATTTCTTTGCCGAAGCTTTATCGGTCGCTGCTTATCTATCGGCGGCGTCGCGCGAGATAAGATAAGACGAGCTGCCCCCGAAGGGATTGGGATAGTCATCTCTTGGACGAGCACCAAACTTGTGCAATCCCGCGTTTTCCGCGGAGGGAAAAGGGAGAAGAGTGGTAGCGATGGGGCGAAACCGATATCCCTCATCCGATCACCGTAGAACTCGTATACTTCGTGCCGTTATAACGGTTGAGTCATTGTGCATTTCTATAATTCTGGTACAATCTTATCTCTGCAAATAACGTGTCTCTCTTGACCTTGTATTTTTTTTGTTTGTTTTTTTTTAATTTCGAACGTCTTACTCTATTATTTTATAATCTAAGATAATACTTTTATCTGTTTACATTTTTAATTTATATTAATATTCTTATTTTTTGTTATTTGTATGATTTCAAAGATATCAACGTGCAGTGCAAAGCATAGCACAAATCGTTTTGCGAAAAACAATTCGCCGTCGGCGAAAATAAAGTCACAAACCCATCGCTACCCACATACGCGGCCGCTTCGCCCACTCCTAGAGCAGTAACTCTTCCACTTTCCTTGCTCGAGTTCTGGCCGTTTCTCTGTCCACCCTCTGTCTGGCTCCGCCGATTTCCCCCTCCGTGCGAACGCTCTTTCTCTCTTTCGCTATTTCTCTTTTTTCGCTCTCTTGCCTCGTCCACCGTCCGAAACGGGTGAAAATAGACGCTAGAAGGGCGGCGGAGATGGAGGGTCAAATTGAGTGCGTCCGTGTCCAGGAACAAGACCGAAACTAAAATAAAAGAATCATGCTGGCTGGGGCACAGCGACGACAAAACTGTCCGCTCGCGAGAACGGAGCGGGGATATTTTGTCCGAAGAGCGCCGGGAAACACGATTTCACAAACTCGAATTGTCTCCGAAGACGAATTCAAATTTTGAACGTTTCAATTCTGTTATTTATATAATTGAAAATCCTTTTTCCACGTAACATATCGCAAAATGTTTGTCAGAATGAGATAAAAACAAATAGAAAGAGAGAAAGAAAAATTCAAACAAATGTATAAAAACGTACACATCAAAAGTTTTGCAAATAAAATCACAGACGTGACAGATATATATATATATCGTCAGAAAGTTTCGCAAAAGTTACGTTTTACGAACCGCGAAAGACAATAACTTCCCGACCGGAGCAAGCGAGAGACATCGATCAGATGTGATCACGGTGGAATTAGCCGTCCCTTGCAGTGTCCTAGAATTCCTTCGCTCTTTTCCGCTTCCGTGCTATCGTCGCCGAGCTTACCCCTCCTTTCTCTTCCACGTTTCTATTCCTTTGCCGAGACGTTCGAGACGATCAACAATCATCCTGTTATCGTCGGATATACAATAAACGATAGTATATATATATATGTATACGCACAGACGGAGCAAAGAAAAATAATTACTTAACAGAATCAGTAAATACTATTACTTCTGGTGCGGATTTATACGCCGCACATTTCAACTTTTCTTGACAAATTGAAAGTAATCTCGTTTCTTTGCTGTTTCTTGTGAAAATCGTTTTCTCCTCGTCTTCCCAACGCAATTTGTTCTTGTCTGTACCTCAGAAAACTTCTCTTTGTGTCGCGAATTAATTTCCAATAAACAAATATCGTTCGCTCAATTAAGCTTCGTTTTTATTTAGAGAGCAATATATCTCCCTCCAAATTTCTTTAACATCACTTTCAAGAGAAGGAATCTTCGATCCCTACCGGGAAATTTCGCCAGCCGAAATAGAAGACTCGCTCTTGTTCCATATTTTCGGGGTTAACACAAATATTTCCCGGAGACTGTCACTTTGAGGTAACAGATTCCCAGACACTCGACGTTCAGCTTCAAACACGCGTCTCTCTGAGTCTCTCAGATGCTTCCGTCTACGTCGAACACGCGTAACATCCGTCACTCGCGGGGCGAACATGAAAATAGAAAGGGGGGGTCCCGTCGCACAGTAAGCGGGGATGTGTCTTCGTTGCTATGAAATATGGATGGCCCACGCACGTCTCTCTCTTTCTCTCTCTCTCTCTTTTTTTCTTTCTCTCTCGGACTTAGCCTGGCGCCACAAAAGAAAGCGTCACGGCAAATTAATCGGGCGACGACGAGCACGAGAGATGTGTGATTTAATAAAAAAAAAGCCACCCCCTCGCGCAGGGGATGCGGACGCGACGATATATATATATATATATATATATATACGTGTGGGGACGACGCTTCTCTCCCGCGGCGTAATAAGTTTAGTTTCTACGATGAAAAGGCCATAAAATGTTGCGCCGCATGGGGCAACGTGTTTCGCGACACTCGCAAATTTCAGACATCATCACGGAGAAATAAAATAAACTATCACCTTGCCGTGCGCGAGATGTCAAAAAATGCAACGGCGGGGAACACGTTGGGTAACTAACGACGAAGGAATAAACCATCACAGAGAATGAAATTATAAGCGCAAAAAGAACATCAAACAGGCTTTCAATTATACAAAAGAGATGTGATTAATTAATTTGCTTAATGCAGCTACATGGAGAGAGAGAGAGAGAGAAAACGTAACTAAAAACAGCCGCGATGTCCTGTCGTATCACTTCCCTTACGTGAAACCGACGCGAACTTTTTGCCGAGCGCGCGTTGCCTTGGTCTCTCTCTCTCTCTCGGTAGTACGTTACATATATATCTCACTCTCCACTCGTTATGCTATCCGTCTGTCTGATATACGTTCGGACTGTCGCGATCGTACAGCGTATGCGTGAGCCAACACTAACGAGAAATAAAAGCGCGACGAAAGGGCGCACTTTCTCGCTCGGTTCGTGTGTCATATCACACGCGATCGTCGCTCGCCCCGCTCGGCTCGTCACGTGCCGGTTGATTTTAATTTTTTTTACACTTTCTCTTTTTTTCTTTACTGTCTTTACTGAAATTCGCGACGCCGCTGCTGTCATTAGTATCGCTCACTCGTATCGATAACCCGGCGCGCGAGTTCAACAATCATCATCGAAACATGCTTCGTCCGCGATTTTTTTTAAACAATCTTTTGGCATCGGTTGTTACAAAGTAACATTTTTACACGGCAATGTTCATTTTTATTCATTTGCGACGCATCGAAACAACGCAATGTTTGTATACATGTCGGTTTTTTTTAAACGAAGCAATTTTGTGTCGCGAATATAAATCGCTTCGAACTGATCCATTCCTCTCCCTCCCCGAAAAGAAAACAACCCGTGCGCGGAGCGAGAATTCCAGAAGTGGAAGTTATTAGGGTGTGATTTCATTTCCGAATTTCTCGTCGGTTTCTCTCTCCCCGCTGTCGTTTCTTCGGCGAGTTAAATGGCCGGTGCAAAAAAAGTCATAAAATAAGTAATAATTTGGCGCAGTCGGCGTCGGCGTTGCTCAATGTCCTGTGTGATCACCGTATTCTCACTCGAATGAACTTCGGCACCCTTCTGCCTGCCTCCATGAGAGAATTGGGATGATTTCTGTGTCCCTTTTCCTCTCTTTCCCTTTCCTTCCCGCGTTCGGGACTTTCTTCCTTTCTCTCTCTCTCTCTCTCTCTCTCTCTCTCTCTCTCTCTCTCTCTGTGTCTCGTTTGGAATGCTGCGTGTTACCGTAGCTCGGTTAAGTTAGGGTCGCCTATACATCGTACGAAAAGTATATTCTCTTCTCGGCTACTCTTGCCTTTAAATTTAAGCGACGAGAGACTTGAGCGGAATACTTTATGAACTCGCAACTTGAGTTCGGGCTTGTACTTTCGCGCACACATTAATGTAACGTTATCTGTAACATCGGAGCTCTGATACAAAAAAATTGTTAAAAGCGCCCGCCTTGTCTAGCGTGTTTTAATAAGAGACCGCGCGTATATCAGCTTCATACAAGCGAACTTAATCTCGCATTCGAGGGAGTTTTCTCTCTTTGTCTCTCTGTCTTTCTCTCTCTCTCTCTCTCTCTCTAGAGGAAGATTAGAATGATTCTGCTCTTTGTCGGTTCCATTTTCCACCTCCCACAGAGTCGCTCTTGTCCCCTTTACGCGTCTTACTTAGAACATCGAATGTTACGCTCAAACGTGGGGGTTGCGCGCGAGTCCTATCCAATTCCAGATTAATTGCAGGATCGAGCGGAAGGTCAAGGGTCGGTAAGGAACGATGACGTCCGGGAGTGAAGTCAGAAATAGACAAAAAAGGGACGCGAAACGACGCGCCGCACCGTTCGTGAAAAAGTTGATGCGTCATGTTGCCACAACAATTTGAGTATCTAATAAAGCGCGCGTGCGGAATCCAATTCCGTTGTTTTTGCTTGTGATAGTAAGGTCGCCTCGCGTTTCCTCCTCGCTTTTTCGAAAACTTCTGCTCGTTGCAGAACAACAATTATCGTGACTGTTTTGGTATGAAAAAAATTTTATATTCGAATAATTTAATCTCTCAAGAACAGGTTTGCGAGATAAACAATTTTGTATATAAATAAGATAAAATTAAAACAACAACCGTTTGAGAGAATTAAGCTGTGCATCTGCAAGCATCCATTAACATTGCTTGCGGATATTTAAGTAGTCGATTACTCATCCAATCAAATAGATAAGCTTAATTACCGTAATCGACGTATCGACTTCCACGTGGCGGATTGAACGATGGGGAACCAAATGGGATACTCCGCGCGCGTTTATGGCGAGCCGTAATGAATAACATAGGGGGAGGAGAGAGGAGAAATGTCGCGTACACACAAGTCGCCCTTAGACGCGACACACGGAGAACCTTCGGCGGATTAAAGGTCGCCATAATATAACCCACCCGTAAAGGGGAGTGCGAAAGGGAAGCATCAGCCGGGAAGCGCGACTTTCCGAAGACCGCCGAATTCGCTCTGACATCTTCGCAGATGTCCGACCGCGGGGAAAATTATTCCAACGGAAACGCTAAATTTTCAACGCGATTCGCTTTGTGGGAAGCAAGTGGAGACGCGGCAACAAAAGAATGCAAACTCGTTCGAACCTTTGTCGTCGTAATGGACACCTATAAACACCGGAAAGGCGTAATAACTCGCGCATAAGCCGTCTTATTATTCACGCTACGGCACATGTTATGCGTGCACGACCTCGCGCGCGCGCGATCGAACCGCAGCGGATGGATCGGAAAGGGTGGAGCGAGCGCCGCGCGAGACCGAGAGTGCGTGCATAAGGTGCAGAGAGCGACGGGTATACGCACTTTCGGCGACACGCATCAGCGACTCCAGTAACGGAACGTCGTCGCTGAAACACTGTCGCGTTATTCTTTTTTTTTTTTTTTTATTGTGGTGCTTGTGGTGTCGCTGTGTTTCGTAATAGTGGGAAGCAGCTTTGCATCCGCTGCGACTCTCCACGCCTGGCACACACACATGACATTTTCTTCTCTTTTCGCGGCTTAGACCCTCCGTGCTTCCGCTCTAGTAGTTGCAACGATCGAGCTTGAAAGAATTAACGCATCAAAACAAATGTGCCTTCAAATACATGTTTGCGTTATTAAATTATTAAATTATTAATTTTCTCATCGCTTAAATTTGAAGGCGGGAACGAGATTATGAGGAGATTGTTTTTCTTTACACAGATTTACGAGCATACACGCGTTTCCACTAATTTATGACTCGATCATTGTATGTACATACATACATATTGATCGCGTAATTTCTTATAATTAATTTACATAGAGGTAGCAGAACCGGACATTACTAATGCCTCTCGGCACGCGTTATGTTAATCATATTCCGAGCCGCGTATCTCTATCATAAATTGAGGGGAACAATACACGCGCTATACATATCCGAAGCCTAAGTCGCTAATCCCATCGTCGGGCGCGTTGCAGCGACATCGCTGCAACGAGTGACGCGGTAGTTACAAGCCAAACTGCCGATCGGAATCGGTCAACAAGGCGAGCGACGGGCGAACCGGCGCGGGGAAACGAAGAGAGAGAGAGAGAGAGAGTCTGGGACGGGAGGAGCGGAGCGCCCATAAATCTTGGCACAATCGAGGGTGTGGTCAAACGCAGTGTCGAATGACCGTGGTCTCGTCTACAAATCTATAAAGGTCCTCCAACCACCCCGTTCACTTCCACCACCCACGAGAGACGCGCACAAACACGCGCGCAAAGCACGTTTGCCTGTCAACACGGACGTGTACACACGTGCGTCCGTGTGCGCGCTTTTCCACATCGTACACGGACAAACGATCCTGCGGAACCACTGGTCAAACACACCAGCACACCTCTCCCGTCGGCCCATAATATGTTCTCGTCACTAGCAACGCTGTTGCTGTTGCCGATGGCACCGTTCGCGACGTATTTTCCCCTTTCGCGGAAATCGCCGTTTTTCGGTGATTTATCGAGCGCGGCCGCACACTCGCTCGGCCGGAAAGGAGCGCGGACAAGAAATTTCCTGCTTTTATGCATTAAATAAAAACAGGAAAGCAAGAGAGAAAGAGAGAGAGAGAGAGAGAGAGAAGAGGAAGGGAAGAGGAGAGAATGGTTGCTACCGTGCGAATCATGGGCAATGGTCGCGATGAGTTTTCGACGGGGTGCGGTCGGATGTGGCCGTGAATGGAAAGGGTTGCTGCGGATAAATTTCACGTATGAGCGTTAATTCGTGCGCCACGTGGGAAACAAGTATTAATCGGATGATTTCTTGCGCATTTACACACGGGGGAAATAATCTATTCCATTTAACAGGAAATTTCTCTTCCTCCTCCAGGAAATCAAATGCGTGCATTCACCCTAATTGTCTTCGATTGAATAATTAAATATCTTTCGTCTGTGAATTTCTCCTTCAGTCGCGCGTCAAAGAGAATCTCCGTTTTGGCATGACGAGGCAAATTCGTCGTCGCCTCCTTCGTGTGTGAGATCGCTGCTGAAACTCATTACTGGCTATTTGAATGGTTATTGGCGTCATTTAATTTTCTGTGTTGACGCTAATCGCGGAGTCTCCCCCTTCGAGGAAATAGCCGATCCATTTGTCAGCGACTCACCGGAAACAGGGGAGAATTCATCCGATGGACGTGCAGCGCAAAGGATTTCCTGGATATTGCAACGGGCCGTTCTGGGAGTACAACTCGAGGGGCCGGAATAAACATTTCGCCGTAGAAACGTTTGTTTAGAAACTGGTCTCGGGGCGGAAGTGATAAGAGTTGAAAACACACACACGCGCACACACACGTGTATCCGTTGATACTTGCGGATGCTGCAGTTTTTAACACAAAAACATGTCTCTTTTTTCCTCTCTTTTTCTTCCCAAAAAAATCATATTTGATCTTAAGAGGATAAACGATATTTAAATAATAAAAAATATCGTTTTATATCCGCGCGGGTCATTTAATAGAGAATAATAAATTGGTCATTTAATAGAGAAAAGATCTGGAAAATTTTTGAAAGTGGGAAAAATTAATGTCGCGTCACGTAAAAAAAATGCCACGCGGAAAAATGTAATTCTCAATTAGGTACGACATCGCGGGATCTCGCTGAACCGCGAAAAGATGGCGGTAAAAGGCGGCTGTAGCGAGTCCACCGGCTGTGCGTATGTGTATGCGTGTGTGTGTGAGAAATGCGAAAGACGCGACAATAAAAAGGCGTAGCGTCGGTGCGTCCGCAACATGCAATCAGACGAACGAACGGCAGGAAGAAACAACGCGTTTCAGCGTTTCTTTCCACTTTGTTTCTTTCCGCAAGGCCAGCCTGTGGTTCGTCTTCGGGCTCTCCCACCTCCTCCTCACGTATGAGCGCGCGTATTTTCCGAAGGCCACGTCGCGTCGCGATCGGGGGATAATAATAAGCGAAATTTCTACCGCCTCGCGATTTGCAGGAAGTCACTTCCTCCGCGGCGGCAGAAAGGTTTCTCGTCGGCGAAGCGAGGCGCGCTCGCTATTTTCCAGGTGTCCCTTCCTGCCTCGAACCGGGCGGCGCGGCCACGATGAGAAATTTCCGCCGCGCGGATCGCGCGCGTTAGCGCTCTGAGAAACTCGGGGAAACGGCACACACGGTAGTTGTTACATTGAAAAATAATGCCGTCAGCAATTGTTCCTCGACGTTCAACAAAAGCGAAGATGTGTATTTTTTTTTCTCAATACGAAATCAAAAGTAATATATCTTAAAATATCTTTAAGATTCAATCCTCAAGATCCTCTATGTTGAAATTAGATTCAGAATTTTCTAAATCTTTAATTTGTATATTGATTTGTACATTTGATTGAGAAATAATTTAACCGGAAAAAATTCTGTTGAAAATAATATTTCACATAATTTTTCTTCAAACCTACGTGCGGCGGCCAATATGCAGGATAATGTGTTGTACGCGCGCTTTGAAACGACGAGTTAACGACGCTTGCATATTATATGAGCCCGCGTGTTATCGTTCACGCTGAAATCGAGACCTCAGGCAGGATGACGACGCACCTCCGGGCGCGATACGAAAGAGCGACCTGTGTAACCGATCCGGCGTATTAAAGTGACAGAAATTGGCCGCGCCTGAGGTGTGTGCGCGCCGCTGCCCAATGGACGGACGGCCGTGGCGGGGCCCCGGTCATTTCCATATTGTAATGTCCCGTATCCTGTCGCCCGGGTACCGGCTGATATTATGCGCTAACAAACCATTTAGGCCAGGTGTTAAATTGTCTGTGACGTCCGAACGGTCGCCCACTCGTTTCTCTCTTGTCGACGTATCCGATCGTCGTCGTCGTCGTCGTCGTCGTCATCGTTGCCACTGCCGCGTTTAATACGAATGACGGGCCCCGACGTGTCGTATCGCGAAAGGAGAGAGGCGAGAGAACATTAGGGAAACGATATGAGCGCGCGCTCGTATGTGTGTGTGTGTGTAGAAAAGGTCGGGACTCGAACGAGCGTTAATGGCTGCAAATTGGCCAGAAAAACGAGCGAGACGCGAGCCTGATCGGTTCGAGAAGCAATAAAAAAATAAAAAAAAAAAAAACGACTTCTGCAACCGATATGACTGTTTCCCTGTTTACGGCGGTGCGACAGAAAAAGACACGGCGCAAGATCGTGTTGCGTCTCGCGCGCGCCGCTTCTTTTATACCTTCGTCCGAATGGCCTCGCGACTGGTTATAATCGATTCGATCGACCAATTCGTCAGGTCGTCCGTAGGAAGGCGGGTGTGAAATTTAATCTCTCGCGCTGTCGTTACCGCGAGCACGTCCTTTCGTTCTAAGACTGGTGTTTATGGTAATGAGAAGGTCCGACGATAAATTCACGCAAATAATAATCAGTTCTCTTTTTTTTTTTTTTTTTCATTTTTAATTTAATGCTAACTTGCCTGTATAACAATTTGTTTTTCGTTTGAAATCAATATTGGAAATTAGTGCAAATTATCTGTTTGCGACCGCAATTATCATTTTTAATGATATATACATACATACATAAATTTTGTTTGTCAGAAAAACGCAATTTCCGTACAAAGCGTACGGAAATGGCGGTGGCTATTAAACTCTTTGCGTGGTTGGCACTCGAAACAATTACGCTGTCGGCACTCGCGGCAAACGAGCGCGAATCCTAGGCGCGGATATAATTCTTTTGCGTAAACATCGTGTAATCAAGCTTTCGAAAAAAAACGTTGACAGCGCGGGGGTGAATAAATAGGATAAATTAGCGGTCGCGCTATACGCGCAATCATTCCAAATTGACCGGAAAAGAGCGAGCGGAGCTCGTTCGATGTTGAAACGAGGATGCATTCTCGATTGCCGAGACAGAACGCGCGTTCGATTATTACGAAACGGAAATCGCCGTCATTTAAGAGACAAGTAAAATACGATCTTTTCGTGAAAACACTTTTAAAGTGACGATACTTTTACTCAAATTTCTGTAAATGAGAAAGAGAGCACGAGCTCTCGCACACACGATCGCGTGATCGAGATCGATGTGGGTCGCATTACGGAAAAGAGATGCAAGTAACACAAAGAAAAGATCGGTATCGGGAAAGACAAACAAGCACGCGAGACGAGAAGAAAAAAATGTTGGAAGCTCACAAACACGCTCCCGAAACTGCTCCCTTTGCCGTTTCCATCTGTTCAGGCTGCCTGACTCCAATTATTTAAATGCCGAGTCTAGCCGATAATTCGTCCCGTTACGAATACGACTAGCGATGAGCTCGAGCGATTAAGCGTCCTACCGACGAATTCACGGTACAATATCGAGGCTTAATCTGTTGGGTTGGGAAAAACGACAGAACGACATTTTCGTGTTAACACGTTCGAGCAATTTAGATGTTTTGTGTTTATTCGAGAAATTGCGTGTAGAAAACTAATGAGTTAAATTCTGAATTAATTATGTTTACTTTTTGTGAATTTTAATAAGAACATTGTGGTCATTGTACATAATGTGTACGATTAACAAATTTTTAAATAAAAGGATGTTTCACTAGAAAGTAAAAATATAAAAGACATCAAGTAACAAAGTTAATTAACATTTTTATATAATTTTTATAATATCTACAGCTTGATTTTCGTTTACGTAATTGATCAACGTTGATTATTTATGTTTGCCGAATATATTTAATTAATATAGGGTTTTATTTTTTCATAAATGAAGTATTTGCTTTCTGTTTCTCTTTCACTCTTTCGTTCTCTTATTTCTTGAAATGTTTTTTAAAATTATTTTATTGTATGCGTTCGAGAGGAACTCGAAGCTGTCGCTACTCGCGCGATTGGTCACAACAAGCGTATCTCTCGCAGCGATAATTTCTCCGTGGAGAACGCAACGCGTCGTCAAATAAATACGTGGCCCCACACACTCGTAGATACACATGCGAAAGGAGAAGGAAAACGTGTTAAAACCATGGAGAGATGAAGAGGGCAAACGAGGGAGAGAAGAGTCTGATAGAGACACGAAGAGAGAGAGAGAGAAAGAGAGAGAGAAAGAGAGAGAGCAAAAAGGGGATGGGGAAAAGTGCCGCGACAGCGCTTCTGTGTGGGCCTTAAGCAGGGCCTTAAGAACCTTAAATGCGGTGGGGAACCTTATCTCGCCTCATTACTCGGTTTTAACGACGGCGAATACTTGAAATATCGGCTTCCGTAATTCCGTTCAGAAATGGCGTTAAAAAACTGACGATTATTCGAGTTAGAAATTCTCGTTCTGAAATACTCACCTGCTGCTGCATTTCCGCTTCGCGCGCGTGCGTCGCGGTTTAATTTGTCTACAACAGTTTGTCATCACCTGTGACACCTGGATCACCTGTCGCGTCTCGTTACGAAGTACCAGAAATTTATAATTAACTGCCGAGCCGCGATGCGGACAACAACGCGCCAGGCACGTAGACAAGAAACGATCTCTCGTCAAAACTCGATATCGTGATACGAGCGCGCGGTGCGCCTTTCCATTTCGACATTCACCTAATTACCTAATTACAAGCGCTGCGCGACAACAACAACAAAAAAAAAAATCTTAGCGGTAACGCAATATCGTCCGCGGCGTCGCGTATACGACGTGACAACACGCTGTCCTTGAGATAAGGTTGTTCCATCGAACTACGGACCGTTCCGCCACGATCGAACATTATACTCGCTTTGCCGTTTGGACGCGAGCGCAAAAACGAATTGTTCAATCGATGAGAGATACTGCCGGCTGGAAAGTCAAATCGAGATGTTCTCGTACACTCTCCTCCTTGTTGAAGAGAGATTCGACGAGACGGAGGAACCGGTTCGGGCACGAAACGACGACGCCTCCTTCTTCGGGGGACAGAGCAGATTCGCTCGAACGTCGTTGTCGTCGTCGTCGTCGTCGTCGTCGTCGCCGCGCTTTCGCAATATCGAGAATTGCATGAGGCACGCCAGCCACGGGGGTGTACCAGGACGTTCGGAACCGACCATTACGAATCAATAAGCGAGGACGAGACCGGCGAGGCCCTTCCGTGGGACGTTTAATTTGCGACAAGATCCGTGGGTGGGTTAACAACGGGCTGAAAACTACGAAAAGACGCCTCGAGGACGAGGGTAGCAGTCTAGTCCCGTGGTACCAGCTGTCACGGGTAAGAGAAGACCACTGAGCGGTAACGTTGTAGGAGAGAGATAGGAAGTGCACGGGGGGCAAGTCAAGACGAAGTCCAATTAGATCCTAAAAAGCGACACGGTCGCTACCTACGTCTGCTCGCGGGATAATACGTTTCATTTTCCCGATCTCCCCCGTAAGAATTTCTTTCAGCAGAGGTAAACAAAATGCCAGAAAGAATCGAGAAAATTTATCTCGCAGCGTCTTTCTGTTGGGAATTTTTTTTTTTTTCGCTTTCATCAAAATTTACATTGCCGACACGGACTTCGCAAGCAAATCAAATATGACTGGATCGTTTCGCGACAGCGTTTTGCGCAATGCGGTCGTCCGTCTTTTCCCGAAGAAAAGGACAATAACTTGGGGTTCCTCCGAACCATTAACAAATTTTCTCGACACGAGACCGTCCGTTTCGTGCGGATGGCTCGCGGTACCGGCTGTCACGGTCCTCGGGACGAGGACGGGAACGAAGTAAAAAACGAATGGGTCGCGCGTGAAAAGAGCGCGGAGGGGTACGAAGACGACAGGATAACAAGACGCTGACGGCCCAATTAGATTCTAAACAGCGGCAATAATTTCTTGCGCTGCGGCCCGGACGCGTTAGGGGATGATATATGTATTTCGTTGCTTGAAGGTTTCAGAGAACGGCTGCTTGTAATTGACCGGGTAAACCTCTAATTTTCTCTTCTGATCGATGGTGTCTGTTATCGCTGTAGCGAATCGGTTTATAAAAGACGTATAGATCGATTACGTGTCAACCTGTGAGGTATCAGGTGCTTGGTTGTCGATTAAATCGCGATCGATCATGCAAGAAAAGAGAGAGAGAGAGAGAGAGAGAGAAAAAAAGAGAGAAAATAATAAAAATGATGCACTAAATCTCCATAATTTTATCTTCCCTGAAAAACTTTTGTTTTTTTCTCATGAATCGCGCGTATATATAATAGAGCGGACATGTAATGTATCATAAAGGTTTATATCGGACAAAAGGATCCGGGATAGAACATGTTAATTATTCACAATTAACTATTCGCGTAATTCCGCAAATCAGCCTTAAAATGCGCCAAGTAGTGTTATTGGCAAGCCATATATAATTATACATACGCGTAAACTCGCTCGAATTAATATTCAAGGTAATCCTTTGTGCATTCTAATGTATTCTTCTACCGCAAGTCTAAATAAGGTTTTTAACATCAACTACGAGTAATTAATTCTCTGTTACATTTTGCGTACTCTCTGTACTTTGACCACTTTGTCGTCGTTAAACATATTCCGCGGCCGATATCGTGAAACTCTTGTCAACGCGCGTCTCTCTTCCCTTCTCCCCCCTCCTTCCTCCCCGAGTCCTTCGTAAAAATGGCATTCTCGCCCCAATTGCGGATACTCTCGGTACACCACAGCAGAAGAAAAAACATTCGGAATTTGGCACTTAATGCAGGTAGATCTAGATTCCTGCAGTTGAAGCTGTTACGTTTCCGCGCCGCGATGCACCTGCGGTCCGCTTTTGTCCGACTTGCATGCGCGAGTCGCATACCAGGACGACGACGACTTTATGGCCCAAGTCTTAAAGTCCGAGATTCGAAGTAAATTCTTCCAATCCCGTGAGAAGGGCGAATAAGAGAAGCGGACGAGAGCGAGGACTCCTGGAAGAGGGAGAGAAGAGGAAGAGGAGGAGAAGAACGACGACGTGAAGAAGGTCCGTCGGATTTTTCGATGGCATGTCGCCGGTTTCACACCCTAAGTGGCGCGGTGCTTCTGTTCCGAGGACACTCACACATCCCGGGGCCCCCAGAACCGAGAGAGAGCGGAGCCCCAGCTCGCACGGAGATGGACGCACACCACGGCCGAGCGGCTGAATAAAAGATGAGATTCACACCGTGTCTTGTTCGCGGCTCTCTCTTTCGGTTTTTCTGTCGTTTCTCGACGCATCGGCTGCACCGACCGCGGCTCTCCTCCGCGCCGCGCGCTTAATAAAGTGACTTCGGGATCGACGCGCGAGAGCTCCCGGCGCGGTCCTTGCGTCCCCGATACCGCGGGAACCGATCCCCCTCGTGCGTCCGTTTGACTTTTGTTTGAAGCGCTTGTCTCCGGTGCTCAATGTATATTTCTCTTCAACCGTGTCCGCTCGAGATGCGGCGGGATCCGATTTCGTGAGAGACCGATCACTTCGCATGGAAGTTAACTTCGCGTGAGAGTACGTGTGAAGTAAACAAGTTACAAGCACGAGTGTAACTTTATATGTGTGTTGAGTTTCTAGCTAGACGAATTATTATGCGGAAATAATGATTGCACATAAAATCTGAATAAATGCGCGCGCGCGCAAATATATAATTAAAACGTTGAAGAATAAATAATTATTGATCGCCACGTGTTGAGTAAAAGTAATTATTAAAACGGAATATGTTAGTTTTTTTTTTTTTTTTTTGTTTTTATACATTCGAGCGCAATATTATTTCCATTCCTACATTCTCAACCTGACAGCGATACAACTTTTTTATGTTATACTCGACGGCATAATTTAGGTTTTTTCGACACGTGTGTGTCTTGTATCAATTTTTCCGTTCGCGCGCTACTCGCGCTTGTTTTTTTTTTTCTTTTGCCGGACTCGCTTTTGTGCACTCGTTTAACTGCGTTTAATTAAGTAATTTCACAATCGACGTAAATAGCGACTGCAAGTTTTTGCGTGGCTTGTTTTTTTTTTTTTTTTTTTTTTTTTCGGACTTACACCGACCGGTTCTACCGCGAGCGAAGCTCTTTAATGAACGCGCGGTTGTCTCGCGGATTAAAATGTGATTATCGAAGATCGGCCGACACTTATATGCGCGTTTCACACTTTCGCTTCATTTCTTCTAAACTTTCATTTCATTTGCGAACTGCCGTGATTCTCAAAACTAAGAACACGATCGTTTCCTCTTCGATTCAATTAGGTTTTTATTCCAAATCGTATATACTTAGACGATTTTTGTGTGGATATTAAATTTTATATTCAGAGAAAAAAAAACTACACGAGACCAGGAAGAGAATTGTGTACAAATCGTTTTTGCCGTAGAACGCGATTAAATTCAAGAATCCCGCTCTGGAATTGTCGTTTCGCTTCGAACGAAGACATTGACGGATTTGCACGGTCCCTTTAACGTCAGACTTCAATTCTAATTGAAGTGATAGCGAGCGAACGGTCCGGTTTTTCTGCACGAACGCGCGCTTTTCCTGATTCGTATGTGAGAATTTGCTCCATTAAAATTGTTCGGGTTCCATTTTCGCTCGGGTTGCGCTTCCGCGAGGAGATAAGCAACGCGTTTAAAAAGAAAAGAAAACAAAAAACAAAACAAAACAAGTGCGTTCGCATATGTGGAACCTTACTGCGATTTACGATCAAACGCGCAAGAAGAGTTTTTCTCACCGATTTCTTGCGGCTCGTGTATACACTCCGCCAAGAAGTAGACGCGCGAGTTCTTCCACTTGTGTTCATCCGACCCGATATCGATCTCACTCCGTTTTCAATATCTTTGTTTTTCTGCCACGCGGAACATCGAAAGGCTTCTCCAAACTCGTTGAGGTTCTACGGGTTCTGACAGGTTACTTCAGACCGGTTCTACTTCAACTTAAAGTGTAGACGGATCTCCCCGCCCATACACGAAGTCAAATATTTTTCGCCGGAGTCTCACCGAGGGTGGAAAGGGGAGTCTCCGATATACGGAGATTTATATCGCGAAAAAGATTCTCCTTTTCCAAGTTAATTGAGACGAAAATCAACACTTAGCGAATATTCAAACTTTTGCGAAATTTCATACGCGTAGCGCGGTGCGCGAGACAAATTGTCGCAAATTGTCCATATAATTTGCGGACGATAGATATATTTTCCTTGGGTGCGTCTTCTCTTTTCCATTGCTCGCGCGTTTTATACGGCAACGTGCAATTACCATCGACTCTACGCTGTCAATCGCAAGAATTCAGAGGGTAACTTTATACTCGCATTAATGTCAGAAATAAGCGACGTGACAGTCTTATCGTCTACGATTCAATGTAACGCAGGTGTAATCATGCAGATATAAGATATATGCGCGATGACTAAATTGCTCTCGACTTTCTTGCGCGAGACGTGTGCGTTTCTCTGAGGCTTCAGTTGGAACGGAGAGATCGCCGATAAACTCTTGTATTTACTTCTCTGACGCGTTTTTCTCGAAAGCGAAATTTTTTTTACCGCGTATCCATTTTGAAAAATATATCGAAAAATATTAAAAAAAAAAAAAAAAAAAAAAAAAAAACCGTTAAACTTTCGTGACAACAGCGTTGTCACTTTTCCCACCCCCGACTATTGAACTCGACGAGTTTACCAATTTTTTTTTCTTTTTTATTTTACGCGCGAGTCGTCATTGTATGCGTTTAGTCCACGAACCAGGCCGTTGGTGCTGCCATACGCGTGTGATACGTGTGTCGGTTGCGTGCGTTTCTCGCGCCCAAGTGTGCGCGCGACGCGGAGCGGCGGAGTGCCGTGAAATGTACAGCTGTTAACCCGCAGCTAAAAAGCATACTAAATGACCGCCGTTAAAGGCCGCATAATGACCGCGCTACGGG
>QVOB01015592.1:0-16882 GCA_014839585.1 Pseudomyrmex concolor
AGATCATTACACGGTCAATCATCGCACAAACACAACAACTATTTGCACGGAGATAATGGGCATCGCGGTAAAAATTTTGAGCAATTGTTTTTTTCTTTTTGTCAATCTTCGACAGTCGTAGGACTGTTTTGTAACGTGCTGCGTTTCCAAGAGCGAAGTAATTTTATATTTTAGCTCCTCTCTGGTCTTCTAAGACGGTTCGAGAGACTTTCGCGAAATATTTCCGCACGGGAATCAAGCGTGAAAGCGCGGAATGAAAGACGCTCATTCTGTCTGTGCTCCGCGCTGTGAGTGTCCACTTTTGCCGCGCAAAGTTCCGCGTGCGTGCACGCAAAACGGCTCGTCTCGCTCACGACGAACCCGCCGAAAGAACCTCCGCCGTAGATTCTCCGCTCGGTGTAGTTGACACACCTGCCGACATATTCCGTCCGTCCCAACCTCACCTGGTACCTGGCTTTGCCGCATTATCGCGAAGATTTACGGAACGTCGGATTAGGGGGACAGAAATCCTTTCTTCGTCAGGAACGGTGGATTTTCTGTTGCTTCTTTTCGCTGACCGACAAATCGATGTGTATGTAATTATCTCGAATTTCGCCGAAAGGAATTTTGATAAAGAACTTATTTATAATATCCGTATTCGATAAAGATAAGCATTTCTTATATAATTGTATCTTGAAAAAATTTTACATGGGATTCCCCGACGCGCGATAAGAATTGTCGCTCTGGCGTCGCGACTCAAGCTTTTTCGCAATCTCCACACGAGCAAAGCGGAGAAGCGTATCGGAAAAGGAAAATCGTCGCCCGTGTCGGAGATGGAACACCCATTGTCGTCGCAGATAAGCGAAGGTTGAGGACTTCGACATCTTCCCTCGCTCGTTCCCGTCTCGCGCGATAGTCGTGGAGTGACCACCCAGGCGGGATCTCGCGCCTATTTGTAAATGACAAATGCGTCTCTCCGCCCGATATATCGGGCGCACCGTCTCAGTTCACCGTTCGAGAGAACGTATAAACGTCGGAACTGCGCGACGACGTGTTCGTCCTACGGAAGAATCGCTCGGATAGAAACGCGCACGGAGTACGAAAGCTGAGCGGCAAGAACGCCGAGAGTGAAGTGCACTAGATGATAACGAGGGAAAAAAAATATTTACACTGTTAAACCGCCGATAATTTATAGATCGTAACGCAGACGTTGTCGCGCGCGTTTCCAGTTATGTAAATACGCTCCCACTTAGATAGAGCATAAATATAGCGCGGTGGGTCGTAAAATTCGACGGAAGCGAGAAGAAGGATGCGGAGTCGAGCGTTTATAAGAAGAAGAAGAACGGCGCGGTATGAAGAGAGAAAAAGACGAGGGTAGAAGCGAGATGCGCGCGCGCGGGGGGAAAGAAGCGGAGAAAGACTCCGCTGTCACTGAGAGAAAGGAAAGAAAGGGTACGCTGTGTGTTGCCGTTTCGGGCTCAGGCAGCCGCGCACTCGCCCACACACTAAGTCGACAAGAAAGAAAAAGATCGGACCGCGATGCGGACGTGGTTCACACCGCGCCGAATGACTGATCCTCTCAGCGGCGCGTCTTTCAATGCGTACGCGAACGAACGAACGTTGATTACCATCGCGGTCGTGCAAAGCGCCACGACACCATCGAGCTCTCTCATCTTCTCTTCCTCTCGTTCTCTCTTTCTCTCTCTTTATACACACGCATTGTCGACCGGTGTGTAACACTGTGTGGCATCGTAGAGCTGCCAAGTCGATCGAGACGTTCTGCCGATCGATCATCCGTGAGTAAATTTGCCGTCATTAATATCGAAATATAGGTTTTTACAGGATGTAACAAAAGTCGCTCGTTTTTCTCGCGAGCGGAAAGATAACGTGAAAGTAAAGACGAAGGTCGAAGTTTCTATTCTCGAGATAGTAAACGGATGAGAGAGTAAGGTCAGTGTCGCTCAAATTACGCGTCCGATGATAGACGTGTTCTTCGTCTATTTCGACATCTAAAGCGCGAGAGATGAGAAAAGGAGAAGTCTAAAGTAACCACCGCAGACTCTTCTGAAGTTAAAATAGATGAGCGCTCTGAAGGTTTCAACAATTATCTCTTTTGCAATCTAAAAACGCATGCGAAGATGGTACAAGAATAAAATAAAGAAAATATAACTTTCATTGAAAAACTATTTTTTGTACAAAATATCTTTTTATCTCCTCACGCGTGTAACTTCAAAATTACCGAATGCGGATTTCAATTCGTATGCGCACCGAAATTCGTGACGCGTAAATCGAAAGTCTAATGAGACAAGCAAAGCACCGAGAGATCTCGTCCGCTGACACGTCGTTCTGAAACCTGGCGCGAAAAGAGACAGTCAAAGAGACTGCGCTGACGTATTACAAGACAGCGCTACGCAGAGGCCAAGCGTCAGAGCACTTAACACCGCGCGCAACGTCCACGAGACGCGTGGACGATCGGATCGCCAAGAATCTCATCGATCAGCGAGCGACGAAGTGCCAGTCGATATTTGAGAAGCTAGGCGCGGCCGGACGAGACGCGTGGTATCATTTTCGAAAGAACGCGACGAGGACAGAATATCGCTCGAGATCAAAGACGCGCAAAGGGGGTGGATCCGCACGTCCTTTTGGATGCGCGAATTCCCAGTTCATAGAGCCGCGTGCGTAAATTTAGAGCGCGAGAGAGCACATTTTCCACAAACGATCTCGTCGTACATCTCCAAATAGACACCGTCTCGACGAGAGTGCCCATAATATTTAGAAACATTACACGCGGCGAGGGATATGTAGAACATAGAAAACAGAGACAAGAGATTGGAATAGAGACAGGAATAGAAAAAAAAAAAAGGGCAGAGAGGAAAATGCGAGGTAAATGAAAGTAATCAAATGCACGTTTGCTCTCAAAGCGAACTCTCTCGGGGGAATAACACATGATTATGACGTACAAAAGCGGCGTTTCAGCCGCGAGGTGCCAATAAATTGTCCGAACTCGGACAATTTCGGATTCAGACCCGCGGCTCTGTGTGTGTGCGCGCGTGCTCACGTCGAGTTTATGTCTCGCTAAAACTATTACGAGGCTAATAGAAACGAAAACGACCGCGGGTGAAGTTCACGGGGACAGAACGAACTCTCGGCTCCGTGTCGTGCGAACGGAGCGTCGACATGGTCGTTTTATTACTCGCAAATCGAGTGTCGGGCTCTCTCCGATGGTGCTCTTTCTCGCGCGGCAGAAAGTCGAAATCGGAGAACCGTTCTCGCGCTCGATTTACCAGAATGCATCCGGCGACGATGTCGCCGTCGAGGCGTCCCTTACGACCACGAAACTCTCCTCACGATAGAGAATCCGATATCTTCCGTATAACCCCTTTCCCTATATTCCTCTCTTCCCTTTGCGAAGCAGCACCCACGAAAGGGTACTCGGAGGGGGTTTGCTGTATATGTATATATTTACATGAGAATGTGCGCACGTATGTTCGCGCACATGCCGCTCCCGCAGTCGTCCCTCTAATCCTCTAATAGGATTTATACGCGCGAGCTCGATTACCTTCAGTCAAGGATATACCCCCTATTCGCTATATCGGGTCCAACGATGCGTATTTACCGCGGTAATTTCGCGCCTCCACCCACACGACGCTGCCGCGACACGCCGCGAAATATTAAACGGGCGCGGTATTAAAAGGGAACCCGTGTGACGCGGGACGATCTCATTTGCAAACAACGTCAATAAAAAAGAAATAAACAAAGAAATATAAATAACACATAAAAGAGAATATTGTTGCTAATTTTAGAGAGAGAAAGAAGAAGTTAAATGAATCAAACCAAAACGCGATGTGTTTTGTTTTAAGAGACTCGATTGTGTGACGCGACGAAGTCCTAAAATATTTTTCACTCTTTTGGAAAATTATGTCTCTGCGGGTAAGGAATGTCATTCCGACCTACAGAGTACACATTAGACGCGCGAAAACACAACGACGTTCGAGAGATAAAGCGCGTAAGAACCGCGCCGGTATTCTCGCAAACGCGTCAGACGGAACTTTATGGAAGTCTTAAGGAGGAACATGCACAGGTTCCGTGCGGCTTTCCGAATGTCGGAATTTACCGCGATAAAAAGCGAGAAGAACGCTCGTGTTCGCGAGAGGCGACGACGACGACAACGAAACGATTCGATCCCTCGGCAATAACGATAACATCCGCACGGTGCGGCCAGTACAGCGAGAGATTCATCTCCGTACGCGACTCACGTAGAGTCGCTCTTCTTTCGCGAGATCGTATATCTAACGCGCGTTGCGCCGCGCGCGCAAAAATCTCCGGGCAAATAGTTTTCTTCGCACCTCACGATTCCCGCTTTATTTCTTTCCCGCGATCCCGAGTTCTCGCTCTCCCATGTGAATCGCATGTCGACATTTCGGTCGCGGGAGGATTCGACGATCGCGGGGATTTTGCATGCGAGTCTCGACCGGACGACGAAGATTGTTTTTGTTCCCGCCGACGCGACAGAGAGGTAGCAAACGGCATCGACACGCATTCCGCGGAATGTATCTTTTCCCTGCGAGTGTTTGGATGCTGAAAACGATGGAAAAAAAAGAGAGAAGGAGACAAGGATAGGTTACCGAGAGATGTCTCGATTTCTTCTCTTTTTCTCGGCCGAAAGACGCTCGCTCTCTCGCGAATAAACGCGATCGCTTCTCTTATTTGGCGGCTGGACCGAAGCCGACAGTTCGGAAAAGATCGAGGGATAAGAGAAAGAGAGAGAGAGAGAGAGAGAGAGAGAGAGAGAAAGAAAGAGAAAGAGAGAGAGAGAAAGAAAGAAAAGGAGGAGATAGAGAAAGCGAAAGGAGAGACTAAAGAACTTGGAATTGGCGCGACCAAAGCGAAAGAGAAAGAGAGAAGTTTCGCTTGCCGTAAACGCACTCTCCGCACCTTCCTCCTCTTCCTTTCATGCGAGCCGGCCCGTTAATCCTCCACGGATCCCGCCAGGATCCCACGGAGATGCACCAAGGGAATTTGCATACAAGATCTTCTGGCATCTCCTCCACGGTTGCTTCGTCGTCTCCTCCCGCGCCTCTCTACGTCCTTCTCTCACCTCACCTCTTCCCTCCCTCCTCCCCGGCCATCTTCCTCACTTCTCTGTAGTGTATCTCGCGCTCCTCCTTCTCTTCCTCCTCGTTTCTCGACGCCATCGCGACCCGCTTATGCACCGATCGCTCGCCTCCTCCTCCTTCCTATTTGGATTCTCTTCTTGGACAAGCATCGGCCCTCCGATCGCTTTGAAAGTCGCGAGGAACTTTGCTCGGCGGTCCGTCAGGCTTCGAGAGGCACAAACCGATCGCATTCTCCGCGCGGAACAATGGAGACGGGGTCTTCCTCTTCGAGTCGCCGACGGAAACTATCTTGAATACGAGGTTCACGATGACCTTGACGATCGAGGTGATGGCATCGGGAGGATCTCGGCTGACGACCTGCGCGATTCGGCGAAACAAGTGCGCGGAAAACTGCCTCTCCCGGAGTTACGGACATTAATTCGGCCGACGGACTCGGCAAATTAGCATCGTCACCCTGTAATCGCGAGCGCGCGTGAGATAAATTTGCAAGTATATTACGCCAGAGCCGATATGAATATTAAATGCCGTCCACGGAATAGAATTAAAGAGCATTTTTGCTTCCCGGAATTTGAATGCCAAATACACGGTAATGATATGTTGCGCGCGATGCATTATTAATGCGTCCGAATCTCTTTTTCCCCCCTTTCTCTTCTTCGGCGTTTCTATTTTTCCCCTCATCACGATTTTCCGAATAAACATCAGACACGCGCGTCCACCTCGACAAATCGCGAGCGTCCGCTGCGTCCCGTAATCCCGTAGGAAAACTCATTCGATCCGATAACCCCGAAGAATTTGACGTGGGGCTTCATCCCCCTCGCGTCCTGTCTCTCCCCCTTACCCATCAGAGTTAATCCGAGCCATATACGCGAGCGATTACCGTTAATTATATTTTCCTGGTGGGTTCTCTCACGCGCGCGGCGAGCGTGTGCGTTTGTACGCGCATATCTACTCGGGTTTCTCTCCCCCGGGTTTTCACACAGAAACAAACGTGCCGCGTGCTCTCGCCCGGGCGTCGCGGCGTGGGTGTGCACGCGTGTTTTCGTGGATGACGAAGAAGGGTGGCCTCACCGCGTCGTGGGAAGGGCGCGGATAAAACGGCCACCCTTCTCCCTTCGCTCGACGATATTCCTCCCTTAGCGTTAATACGTCGGCTACGCCGGGCGAAGGGCAGGATTAAATTGGCACCAATTACCAGCAAAACACCCTCCACGTACTTTCTCTTTCCCCCTGTTCTTCCAGCGCTCTCGCACCCGCTCGAGAAACGCAACCCACCCTCTTGACGCCCGTTCATCCCAAAGAAAAAGAGAAGTCCGCCCCTCGGTTGCCGCAACGATATTACATTATGAAAATATACATCCACAGCTGACGTAGCTGGTCGCGAGATAATTATATCGTCGTATTCGCAGGACGACGACGTTCTTGAAAAAAGAAGTCGATACAGATGAATATTAAATTCTCGATTACGTGCGAAAGTTCTGAAGAGCTTTTTCTGTCTCTGTAGAGTGCTAATTTAAATATTATTAAAGGGAAAAAGACATTAATATCTTCTGTTATAATGCGATATAAGTTTTTCACACCCGTATGTGTAACACACACCGTATGTACGTGTGTGTTACACATCACGAAGTAAGATATAACTGTCGCGTCTTCGTCATTATTACACTCTTCAATTTTATATTATTTCTTTCTCCAAAATCATCGTAATTCAAATTGCTCGCTGAGAAACATCGAGAATTGTCGCACTCGGTAATTTTCCGCGACCGATGGGATTGTAACGGCGACCGATCCACCTCCGCCCGCTCTCGCACATATATATGTATATATGTACGCGCACACATATGAAGAAAACGAACGTGCGACGTCGTACGTCGCGCGACGCTCGGAGACGAAGACGAGGACAACGATGACGACGACAAACGACACGATGAAGACGGCGCGGCATTTGTGCACACACAAATGGGCGGTTCTAAGGCGAGGAATACCGCGTCGTGCTGCAATTGGTCGACCTAGTCGTTACACTTATCACATCTTTCGCGAGCGATGTGCCGAGAACGTGCGTACGTGCGTGCGTGTCGAGTGTGTGTGTGTGTGTGTGTGGGTGTGTGCGTGCGCGCACCTTGAGAAACCACGCACCATCTCTCTGTCTCGCAGGTCGTGGGTGTGGGAACCGTTGTCGTCGGTAACCTCGTGTATATGTGTATATGTGTGTGTATGTGTGCGTATGTGCGCGCGCGCGCGTGTATTTGCGTGTATCGCGAGTGAGACTCCATTTGCAGAGCAATTTCGCGGATGCACGAGTTACAGCGAAGATTTCGCGATTTTTTCCTCGCGGCGTTTGCGGTCAGACGACGCGAAAATATCCCGACAAAACTCGAGACTTAAGCGTTTGCGGATACCGCCAAGTGGAACGAGGAGGAGCGCCGACGTCGCCGGATGAACGCACGCTTTATGGTAATAGCGCCGAGCTAATTAGACGCGATCGATGTGAACACGGACTCGTCGTCTTCGCCCTTGCATGCCGCTTCGGCTTCGAAGCGAATTTATGCAATGCGGTTACTTGAAAGGTCTTCCTGCTGCCGACGATACCGCTTCGTCTAACTAATCACATCGATCCTGCTCAACTGTCTTCAATTGCGTCGCTGAAGATTTAATCGGGGATAGATATTGTATTCTAAAACCCGACACATTCACAATCACGATGTCTTGAATTGTTCTTATAATTTTCCGTATAGTGAAAAAAAAAGATAATTTTTCGATTCGTTCATATTTTTCTCTCTCGGCAAATAAACAATTTTTAAGGCAAGACATTTCACGAGAATTTTAATTTAACTTGTTTCTTAACTCGGTGCGCGATTCGCATCATCGGCCAAACCGAGTGCTAGGAATATCGCATTACGACGTGCATATATTCGTTTCGAGATGGAAGGTGCTGGAAGAGGAAGAGAGAAAGAGAAAAAGAGAGGATAATTTATTATGCTGTCAGTATGTCGCTCACAATGACCGCCTCCTCGATTTTAGTGACACGGCGATTATCGTAGCGGCCGATCTCGACCGATCATCGTTAGCATGAATAACGTGACAATGGTAATCCCTTTCGTGAAAGTGCTAACGGCCATACGTGCTTCGACACCAGATGCCGTCTCGAGCATGTAGAAGAGATCGTCACCGCGAGAGGGACGTCGCGAAGATGAAGAGAAGAGGCGGAGGAGGAGGAGGCGGAAGAGGAGGAAGCGGAGGACATTCACCACGAAGAAGCAGGCGGAGGAGATTCGACACGTGGCGCGTATACGCTCGTCACCCGACGGGAATCGCTTCTAAAAATATTTACTGACGCGAGAGAGAGAGAAGAGAGAAAAAGAGAGAGAGAGAAAAAAAAATAAGAGGAAGAGAATAGGGGAACGCGAGAGCTCTCGCGCCCGGCGGTTTTAATTTGGCCATCGGAACGCGACGATAGCGCGTCGAGACGCGACGCCGGGCGCCGCAATCTTTTGGGGTGATTTTGCGCGAGCGAAACGTACCACAAGAAAGCGAACAACTTTATTTCTGGAGCGCGCGGAGTTTTCGTCGCGACAGCGCGAAACACGCTAATCCGAGACGCTTTCCCTCACTAAACTTCTTTGCTTCTCTCAATTTATCGCAACGGAGACACGGTTTATTCTATCGTTTGTGCGGCGCTTATTCTTTCGCGCTTATTCTTGATCGCGATTGCACACTACCGTTCGCTTGTGTATCAATTTTCAATAGCGATTCGAACTAGCGCGGCTAACTCCTTTGAGCGGGATACAAGCGCTAAAAATAGAAACACCATTGACGCAATCGCTAATAACGGCCGCACTCGAGGAGAGACGAGACGAATAAATGTCCATAATGCTTACGCGAATGATGATAACTTCTAGTGCTCTTGCAACACGCTCTCGTGTGCGAAGAAAAAAAAACAACGACGGTGAGTTTAACGGCGAAATAAGCGACACAATCCCTATGGTCGTATACGGATGTCGTTTCTCGGAGAATGCGTTGCCAACGTGTTCCCGAGGGGGTGAGAGAGGAGACAGCAGCCGGCGAAATATTCTTGAAGCACTTTCCAAGGGTTGATCGCGGTCGACGGGGGTTTTCGCTGGAGACGACGAGCACGCCGTGAAGAGATGTGCTTGCTGGCGTAGCGTGGCGGGGGTGGCTGTTCCCGGGGAGGGAAAGTGGCCCCGTTTACAAGTTTTACTGCAGTTTTGCGGCTCGGAACTGCGAGCGCGTAACGGTCGGCAATTGAATTTAAATATTCAATTATGCGATGTGTAAATGAAATAGAAGTCTTATGCAAATGGCTACACGCCGCGAGGGTTGTTGCAAATTTAAAGGGTTAAATATTTATTAGCCGAGGGTTAACCGAGATTTATGGGACGAAGTCTCCTCTTCCTTTTCGCTCCCTCACCGACGTTCGGTGGCACCTCCGGGAATTGCGCGATTAGAATCCAAGTATGTCCGCGCTATAACTATGACAATTATAATTAGTGCGTCCTTTTCGCGGAGCGTGACTTAAATCTAATGTTCGAGTACGTTCACCGCTGGTAGCGAACTTTGGATTATGTCCTGTGTAGAAAAGTTATAATTTAAAAATTACTGTACCAAGAATTCGCTGTTTCATATGCACAATAGTATGTTTCTTCAAATTGTTTTTACAGAAAAACATTATTAGTATTAGTTTTGATAAATATGAAATGTTAAATATGTTGCTAAATATACATTTCTTTGAAACTATTAAAATATTCTGTTTTTTTTTTTTTTTAATATCTTCTCTTTTAAATGATAATACGCTACATGAAAATTTTGTTCATGTACTAAAATTATTGTATGATAATGCACACACAAATAATCTATACGGAAGGGTGTGCGAAGGGATCAAAGGATCTTTTTGGTTTGACGAACACGAGAGAACGTGAGATGCTTAAATAAAACAGAAACCAGTACTTTTGTTTTAACTCAACAAGGCTAACATTTATTTATAATGAAAATACGTTGATCGAGACAATAGTTTAAACAAGTATATCATTAGTTTAGATAATATATATTATCACTATACATATGCTAATCGTATACAATGTTCGGGTTTCGAAGTTTTTTTTTTTTTTCAGTTTCTTAAGTCTAAAAGAGTTGTAAATTGTAAACACACATACATGCACAATGTCTGGCTTCGGAAAGTAGTTCTCTCAACTGCGCGTGAAATACACGTGCTGCACGTTAAACACAGCGGTATCGGCTTTTTCGGTGTTTCACAAATTAAGTTCAAATATACATAGAGATTAAAAAGCGACACAATATATGTATACAATTTAGCTTAAAATTTATATACAAATTTAAAACTTTTACATATATATACACAAGTGTTAAAAATAATTTAAAACAAATTATTTTAAAATTTTAATTTTAATTTCTCGCGCTGTCTCCGTCTGTGTCAACCGCGCGCACACATCCCGTGAACATTGTAACAATTACAAAAATAACACGAAACAAAACCGTGTAACCGTCTTACGTGTGATCTTTTTCAACAAACACGTGCGTCCGCGACTTTGCTCAGCGAGACATAAAAGAAGGCTTTGCTTTATGCAAACATTTGATAAAAACTCTTTTTCATCGCTCGCGCTCTCGCGTCGGGTTTAATAAAATAATTCGTCGAACGTCGTGCGAGATGCGAAATCTAATCATCTCGTACGAGCATTCTTCGTCAACGAAGAGAATATCTCGCAAAGTCGCGGAACACACACGAGGAGGAACAAAATGCAACGTATAAAAAGTGCATCATAAAATTTAAAAGAACAAAACGCGACAAAACCACATCACATTGTTCTTGCGGTCAGTTGTATACTCCAACTGTTGCAAACAAAAGTCGCGTAAAGAAAGAAGCGTAATTCAATTTGAACAGACAGACAGAGAAAGACAAAAATGCAGTATCTTTTTTTTTTGTTTTTGATTATGTGGTAACGATGTCTACGCTTGAGCACTAAAAATATCGAATACTCCATGCGCCCGAGTGGAGCAGTTAGGTTAGGTTAGGTTATTACTAAACCGATTTTCTTTGATTAATATTTAAGTAAGTACAGTCTCGCGCGCGCGGGCACGAATGCGCGTACGCTGCAACTTATGGCACTAAGTATTCACGTTATTCATTTTTTTTCGCGTTCTTTAGTTCTTATAATCTGTCGTTATCTCGCGAAGTTAGTTAGTCTTCTTTATGCCAAACGCAGTCAACAATCGAAAAGACATTCATGTGCAATTGGCCGTCAAGAATCGGTCATTTAAGCACGGTGAAAAAAAAAACCGATTTTCCACGATTTAAAATTTACGAGTAGTACTCTAGTAATGGATATTGAGATTATATAAATATATTAGCCGTCTTACTTTAATAAAACAAAAAACAATGTTCACGTGTGTACAAACGTGTGTAATAAACATTTAAAATATTATATTATTTTTTAAATTCATTTATATTAATTTCTGATTTTCAGAAATAGTAAAATTACTGCGCAAAAATAATCGATTCTTGTAAGGATAAACATACTTTTCTTTTCCAGATATCGTAGTGTAAAGGTTCTTGCTTTTAATAGTTTTTTGTAGTTTGTTCTCTTTTCTTATCCTTTTTTCTGTTTAACACCTAACGAAAGCCGAGAGGCTCGCAAAACCCCTCTCGGCCCTAGGTTCGGCACTCGTAACTAGGGTTCCGATCGACCGGTGCCGAGACCCACCTTCCAATCACCGTACACACCCTTGCATTCTCTCACAACTGTTGTTACTGTTGTTCACGACGAACTACGACAGCGACCTTCTCAACGAGAAGATCGCTATCGCGCGTTCAGTCGGCGTGTTCCCGAGAAGTCGTCTTCTCCAATCTAATGCCCTGTGTATTGCAAAGAATGCCGTGTAGAATAAAGAATTCATGTTTATTTCCTTCTAAATTCACTCACGCATGTACCCATAAGACATGTTGACTGAATACGTGTAACCTCGCATGTGTTTCGTAAAGAATATACAAGAATATAAAAGAAACATATATGATGATACATGTACGTACATCGTGTGTATATTTATGTATCATCCATATATGCGTATATATAGACACATACACATGTACAGGTATTCACATATTCACATATGTACATATTTCGGACGGATCACATAACTTGATATTAGCAAACTTTTTACGATATCATATTTAATATGATGCCATCGCATTAAATATGTGTCAAGATAATGAAGAATTTTTTTCTCATAGATTTTTTGATAAACGGGGCACCAGCAGGAGAATTCGACCTCCTCTTTCTCTCTTTCTCCAAAGATCTTTATTGTTCTCTTTTTTGATTTTTTTTTTCTTCCTTGATTTTTTTTTCTCATCACAAAATACACAAGGGTAAGTACGGGGGATTGGGGATGGACCTCGCGCGCCCTGCCGATCAGGACTTGTACCTCACACAACTCCCTAGTTACGAGTACCGAAACCTAGTCACAAGCTAACAGGACATCTCGCGCACATTAATTATAGCATCTTCGCTCTCGAGTTCGTCGCATTTATTTTTTGTTTTTTTTTTTTTGTTTTTAAATAATAATGTGTACGTAACTTTCTTCATGATGTTTACGCTGTCCTAGCTAATCTCGATTCCTATCGCACAACCACAATACTCACGCAGAGAAACAGCTCGTTGTTTACACGTTCTTGGTACTTTTTCGTAAATATATTCTTAAATATTTTTGTTCTCGCGTTTTTTTTGCCTCGTGTCTCTCTCGGTAACACGTCAAAATTAAAAACTTCAATAAATTAATGAGTTTATTTATCAGCTTATTCTCGAGCTCAACGCGACAACTCACGCACGTTTTACGACAACTCACTCTTCTACCTCATTCATTCCTCACGGACTCTATAAAGTTAATCACCTATCACTTTCTCAGTTTAAAAATAGACACAAAATTCGTTTTTTTAATCATTATTATTATTATTATTATTTCTTCTGATGCGTATACTATAACATTTATATCCTATTACGTATATCCTGATCACGGGTAATACCTCTCTGTTCGCGAGCCTATCCGATTACATCGGCTCTCAATCAATTCGCTCTCCATTAACTGCTACTAGTTCTCGCTACCACGGTTTCGATCGATGAAGACGCGCGCCGCGACGTCACCCGCGCGCGTGTGTATAACGCCCACGAAAGAGAGGCTACCTGGAAGTAGACGCCGCGTAGACGATATAATGCCTGTCGTAAACACGCCTACCGCGCGCGATAGTATCGATCATCATCCAACGCGCGCAACTGCATCGAGGCAGTTTAAACTATAAAGACGCGCGCGCTCTCTCGCCCTTATGGAACGCGCGCACGCGGTCAATGTAAAGAACAAAAAAAAAAAAAAAAAATGGATAAACTAAGGGAAGAATGCATCGCGATAAAATTCAGCTCGTCGGCCGTCTCTCTTCTCCCCTGTACACCTGGTACGCTTCCGAAAGCGCAATCCGCGCGCGTTTTTTTCTCGTAACGATTCTCAAAATCGCTCGCTCGATGGAAAAAAAAAAACAACATTCGTCGAATGAGTGATTTAAATTATTACCTCGATTTTCCCACGCTATCGAGTCTGTCTATACGTTCGACGACGAGCTTGACGACGCTATCGCGCGAATTGATGCGCACCCTCATCCTCTAAATGCTCTCTTCAGCCACTCGTTCTTTTTTTTAATACAAATATCTCTCCGTACGTTCGTCGCGTGCGTTGTGCCGTGCCGCAAGAGACCATAAAGAAGAGACAGGAGGGAAGACAGTGAGAGAATAAGAAAGAGAAACACGCGGGAGGGAAAGCGAGCAGTTCGCTCTCTCGAAGCGGTTCACCGACAAACGCGCGCGAACCGCGCGTATCTCGTTATTTCCGATAACTGCCCCGGCCCGCAAATGGAAAAGAGAGGGTCCCGACCGCGTCCCGGCCGCACGAAGAGCAAAACGCAGGATCGGTTGCATAAGGCTACGAACCAGCCCGCGAGCCTCGTTCGGCGCTCTCTCGCACCGATAATAGCCCATCACGACTGGTTTCCAAGGCGGTTTCGGGGCGAGAATATCTCTGAATATGTTTTGAAAGCGGATCGTGAGGGCCGATGTCAACGGACGACTGCTGTCTGTCTAGCTTGGAACGGATTTAGAAACATTCTTCCACCGCGTCCGTCAAGAGACGCACGCGGGTCTTACGTAATCGAATCCGCGTCGGATCTGCGGCACGACCGAGCGGAGACTTTATGCGCGCGAGTTTAATAGCGCCGCGGGCGCGTAAGTTTTACGCTACGTAACGAGCAACTTGAAGATGTCGCGAGGAGAAATACACGCCCGGACGGGATCCAGCACCCGACTTTGCCAACACGGTGCGAAGTTCCGATCTCCTCTCTTCCCCCTTTCTTCTCCTTTCGCAATTCTACGCGCAATATTAACAAGCTTTATCAAAGAAAACTTAACACAAGTGACACTTTAACAAGAATAAAAATTGTAAAAACCTATACGACGAATAAATAAACTCTACACTCTCGAATAACTAGTTTATATATGCGAGAAAAGAACGAGAAGAAGAACGGAATGAATTAACTTAAAGCCAGTCGAGTGTCGTAGGAAGACCGACACACTCGTCCTTTGCTCTTTCTCGCGGAGCAGTACGAGACACTTGTGGAGAGAGTACATACCAAGACAGTTCCAACAAGTAGCGCCGATCCAACAATACGCGCGCGACTCTTTTCGATCGCGCGAGTCAGCATACTCCGCGGAATCTCGAGAGCCCTGTTTTCTTTCTAGCGAGATTGAAAGAAGATGGTAACTAAACGTCTCGACATCGATCAACACGGTCTCAGGTGCTAGATACCGTCTCCCTATTATATTAATAAAGCGCAAGTCTGAACTGATGCGTTCGAACTCCCACGCTCGTACGATTTCGATCAGAGGGCGAGTTGAAAAGACTCGCAATCGTGCGCGGTACAACCTAGCTCATTCAGTTTGTGATTGAACCGTCGTCGATATACAGTTTTGATCCCTTCAGACAGACAAATCGTTCCCGTAAAAGAAAAAAAAACACCGCGTGCGATTACTGGCAAACATATTGTTTCTTATTCCCCCATTCACATCGATTTAGTCGGGAAAACGCTCGACGACGCGCAGTTTGACGACACGAAGAATACGAGGTAACGGAACACGATGGCGAAGAAGAGGTAGAATTATGAGGGGGTAAGCAAATTACGTGGACAAGGGGAAGTGAGGGAGGGGAAGTAATGTCGCGGGAAAAGATACGGGAGAGTGGAAACAAAAGAAGAGGCCTCGCGGAATCGGCACGGAAGTCGCGTGGTCTATTACGAGCACGGATAAACGGCCGAGCTAATGCTGTGGTAGGCGGCGAGGGCGGCGTGCGCGTGCGCGTGCGCTGGGGGCGCGGATGCGGCTGCGTGCGGCGAGGTGGCCATCGCGGATGCCGCCGCGGCTGCCATCATCATCTGTTGGTGCGTACGCTTTAGGGAGTTGGGAGTTGTGGCGGCGCTACTTGGGGTGATAGCGGTAGTAGTGGTGGTGTTCGACTGCGGCGCAGGGTGGTGGTTTTGGCTTTGGTTTTGGTTGCTCAGTTGCAGGGGGGTGGTAGTGGCAGTACTGCCGATCCCAGTATGATTATTATTATTATTGTTATTATTGTTTTGACTCTGGTGATGGTGATGATGGTGGTGGTGATGGTGGTGGTGATGGGGAGTGAGCGCGTCGTGCGGATAGTAAGACGTTGGCGAGGTACTCACAACGTCCGGCGTGCTGGCACCGTCCGTATGGCTGGTACTGTCGGCGGTGCTTCTGGGTCCGTTGCCGTCCAGACCGTTACCCAACTCGGGTGGTTTCGAACTCTCCCGATCGTCGATCACCAGATCGATCGGCATCTTGCCCTTCAAGCAGCTAATATACCGATGACAAAAGTTGTCGCAGAGCTCGTGTACCTGAAACAGAAAAGAATCAAACATTTGTTAGCCGAAACTGTGTGTGCAGAGAACCAATTAGATCGAGCTGAGAAACCCGAAGATATCGTTTTCCAAAAGATACTTTCCAACAGGAGGCGGCTGATTAACCGCACCGCCGGAAATGATTAATAGACGGATTCCGTCGAATGGATCCAACTACGATTTCACCACGGTGCGAGAGATATGAAGGGGAAAGAGAACGGAGAGAAGAAGAGAAAGAGAGAGACGCGATCAACAGCGTGCTCGAACGCAGCGTATCGATATACGAAGATGGAGAAGAAGGAGGAGGAGGAGGAGGAGGAGGCTGCGCGCATCTCGAGGCCGTAGAAGCGGCCTGGTAGCTCGAGAGAAACCGATGCAACAAACGAACGGAGAAAGACAGCGGAGAGAAAGGGAGAGGAGGTCTGACCAGTGTCCAGTCGACCAGAATATTATGTATGCAAATGAGGCCTGACAGGCCTATAGGATAGCCGGTCCTCCTTCGTTCCCCTTTCGACTCATCCCTCCAGCTCTCGTCTCATCCCCGTCTCCCCGGCTCCCTATATCCTTCTGCCTCTTGATTCGCCTCCTTGATTCCGTTTAGAATAAACGTATTATATAAGCAAAAGCAAATAAAAATCGTTATCTTGTTATATGTAAATCGTCGGCGCGCCGAGGCATTATGAAGCCACAGTACAGTTCTCGCGAACGTACACCCTCTCCTCGTCGACTCCCCCGTTCCTGATCACTACCTCACGCGTCTTGCCCATCTCTATCGATCTAACGATTACTCATAATGCTCTTATTA
>QVOB01015594.1:0-32375 GCA_014839585.1 Pseudomyrmex concolor
ATTTTTAAACGGAAAATTTATAA
This sequence comes from Pseudomyrmex concolor, assembly GCA_014839585.1. NCBI lineage: Eukaryota > Metazoa > Arthropoda > Insecta > Hymenoptera > Formicidae > Pseudomyrmex > Pseudomyrmex concolor. The sequence continues at coordinate 24 of QVOB01015594.1, forward strand.
TAATGAAAGATCCTTCAGAAACGCTAACGATAAAAATCAACGGTTATTGTTTTCTTGTAAAATGGGAAATGACTATTCGGATCTAAATCGTTTCTCGAGTATTAAAGAAGTCGAAGCCCGAAAGCGGTTATATCGACGTTTAAACTTACAATCTTTCCCTATCCAGTTTCCTGAAGCTAGAACTTTTAGACTTTTCTTATAGTTACCATTTTCCATTCAGCTGTAGCGCTCATGATGTCCCTTCTTTCCTTTTCTTTCCCCAGAAGTAATTCGACTTCGCCGAGTCTCTTTACGAACGGTCGTTGACACGAAAAAACTTCTTTTCGAAAATTTCGCGAAAAGTGCGCGACTTTTTTTTTATGCCTGAAGATTGAAAAGGAAGCATAACAGGATTTTTTATCATCAGATTTTTTTTATATTTTGAATCCGAAGATATTTACGCGTTTAGATATCTATTGATAAATCACAATGAATCAGGAATAGTTATATTGTGATATTGTTTTTCACGAACAAAGACAATTTTAAATATTTTCTCTGTCGTTTTATTGAAGTTTAAAAATTTTCAATCATCTCAACTCGGAAATTACATGTAAAATGGCAATTTTCTACACTTATTGGAAGAGAAATTTGTCTTCGCCATATTATCGCGAGAAATGTGTGTGACGCGGAGAGAAATTTACGATGAAATTCGATATTGTCGAAGTTCCATGTAGATCATATTTTACCAGTTCACTTTTTCGGTAATATTTGGTCGCAAAATTTTATCTGACCACACTCTTCAATAACTTAAAATAATTGCAGCCGCTTAATACTACACAAATCTAAAACTAATATTATGTGTGTAATTTTTTTTTTTTTTTTTTTTATTGATTTCTCGACTTTCGAAACAGAAACAACTTTAAACTCGTCGAAAGCTTTTGCCGTCGAAGTGAAATCCACACAAACTTTCAATACAAAATACGACGGGTCCTATAGAAAGTCCTTTTTTCCCTCGTAGAACGGGGCATCGAGAATAGGATCTGCCGTTCGCGAAAAGGCAGGGACGACCGAGAACGTTAACTTCCGGACGATTTGTTAGAACCAAACCACGGCGGCGCGGCCCGGACCGACTCTCGTCCACACGTCGCCATAAATCCCGGATTTTCATAAGTTTTTCTCTCCCCGCGTATCCTTCGTGCAGGAACCCGCCGCCATCTCCCCGTTCGTATCGCGTCCCTCGAGCGCCTTCGCCAGAATCGATCCGAGATATATCCTTCGTTCGCTTTTCTCCTTTCATTCTTGCTAATGCCGCGGAATCGCGGCTCTCGGGGAAAGAAAGACGGCGCGGAGAGATTTATCGAAGTTGCGGCTTGTTACGGGGGCTTTAGACTTCCGGCGAGAAGAGAAGCAGAAAGAAGAGAGGAGGACGTCCCGCTATGCGGAGCTGCAGAACCGAGACGGTCTCGGAGAAGAAGAGAGGTGCTAGCGATTGATTAAGAGGGTCGTTTGTGCCAAGGAAATGCTACTTGAAACGCCGGCGCTATCCGAGCCCATTCTCCGACGCGCCCGTTCCGCGTCTTGACTCTCTTCTTCTCGCAGTACCTATCCTTATCGCGGGACGTTACGACGAATCACTTCTAGACGATGAGGACAATGGCAGGATTTCGAAGTTGGAGAGGCTTAACACACATTATTTCACGGCATCAGAAAACTTCGGAGATTTCAGCGGGATTAAATACGAAATCTTTTAACTTTCAAGAACTTATTAGTACTGTTGTTGCTGTTGTTACTAATCCTTTTAATGAAAATCAAACAAAACAACAACATTTCTCTCTCTCTTTCTGTGTCTTAATCTTTCCGATCTCATCTTGTGAATTTACAGAAGACCACACATAATCCATAACAAGATCGGAAGAGTCAAAGACAGATCGCGTTTATATTTAAATATAATTGGCGTAATTCAAGCTCTATACGCGTGCACAGAATTGTCTCGTTCCTGAGCTGATATCGAACGGTGGAATCTTGGATTGCGCTAATCATACTCAGGACGGATTATGTATATCCCGTTCTTGACTATTGAATGATGCAAGATTTGACAAATAGCGACAATATCCTCGTAGATCAATGCGGGTCAAAGGGCTGAAACCATTCGAACCATTCAGTATTGATTATTGGTCGTCTTAGTCAAAGTACTGCTTGGTACCTACTTAAGCGCGACAGTCTGACAGTGTAATAGGGTTTCCACAGTAGCGCGACAGTATCAATAATCAGGCGCATTGAAATTAATCCGATCCGGTTGCCGGCGATAGTAATGCTAAAACAACAAACTATTATTAATTAACTATTACGGGAAACACCGACGAGACGTATCTGCGTGTTGGAATGTACTAAATGCGTACTAACTTTGTACTAGTTTTCTTCCAGTAATTGTTATTAAAAATAAGAGAGAGTTCGGAGAAAGAAGCGACTTTCGTTAATAAATTCCACAGTAACTGGTAGAAATTTATACATCGCATAAGCCACTTATTTATTAGCGCCGACATGATGCGAAGATAGAAAACCTTTTTTAGTCTTATAAAAAAAAATAGGATTAAAAGGATTATAAATAAACAAAAATCTAAATTGATTAATCTTCCATTTAAATAAGTTTGAAGATCAATTATAACTCACGTTATTCTCGCCGAGGTGTTCGCGCTAAAGCGATTGTGCTAAAACATTATAAAACAATTTGCTTTGAATTGTGTTCGATACACATGCCGCATCAAATTGGAAATTTCTAGAAAAATACTAGTGTGTTTTCTTTCCCAGCGAAAACAATACCGCGAGCCGCTTTATATCGAGCTATCGTAGTCCGTTCATTTGTTCTGCCGCGCACAAAGATGGGCTAGTGGAAATAAAACGCGAGATCTTATTTCCGAAGAGAATCATTCGAGCATTGTGTTCTATAAAAGTTTCATCTTTCGCGCGTCACTCGAAAATTTGAAACAGTTCTGATAAACTATTTAATCAATCAAATTTCCTATTTTAAAAGATTATCGGAGATATATATTTTGAATTGATGAATGCGAGACGCAAAGAGCATAAAAAATTTGAAACATCTCTTCCCGAGTTGATTCGTTCGTTCGTGACATAAAGTTAGAGAAATGTTATATTCGACAGACGCAGATATGTCGGGGAAACAAAACGCGGCCGAATCGCAGAAGCGAGTGATGGTTGCGTGCGAGCGCGCGAGGAGGATGAGTAGGATAAGAACGCTGAAACGCGTGTAATACCGTAAACCGGGAAAGAATGAAACTAGGCGCAATAAAGGAGCTGGGAATACTCGGTGTGCGCAAGGAGCAATAAGTCTGAAATATGCCAGCGTTTTATTCCCGCCGTACGAATATCCGGCGCGAAGAAAGGCAACGGAGTGGCGGGAACGGAGAGACAGAGGGAAAAACGCGGTTGCCGGAAAAGGAAAGCGCACGGAAGAGAGAGAGAGACAGTGGCTTTTCGCATTGGGAAAAAATGTCTGCGGTGTACATGGCTTACACGGGGCGAACACGGCGCGGTATGCACGCGAACAATTCTGCGGTAGCGTGCGACACATAAATAGAGATGAGAGAAAGAGACGGAGGTTGACACGCGGGAAAAAGCGCGAGGATAAGAGAAAGAGAGAACGAGTGAGAAAAATGGAGAAAGGTATGTACGCGCGCGGAACTTGCTGGCGGAAAACTTTACGAAGAGAGAGAAAGAGAGCAATTCTCGTTATAACTTCGCTGCCCCGCGGAAACTTAAACTGCTCCGAGCCGAACACGCAGAACTTTCGGCCGTTTTCCTACCCGGGACAATCGGTCGTCCGCCCTTTCACCTTTCCTTGCTCTCTCCGGTTGCCCCAGGTACGCGCGTACCTTCGTCGTCGTCGTCGTTCCTCTTCCTCATCCTTTTCCTTCTCTTTCACAAGAGACCTGCTCCCTTTGATACTGTCGGAGTGAATCATTTCAAGTAAATCTCGTTCTTATGTATGTTCTCGTTGCAACTTACGATGTGAAATATATGTGCACATGGCGCTACTCTCGCGACGTATATATAATTTAAACTTTATTTCGTAAAATCCAAAGCCCAAGGAACGAACGGCGCGTGAATCGGTAATTGGGCGACCCACAACAAATTGGCGATTTTCGTTTTTCGCAGCGCGAAAAGTTAAAGTTTTATATAAAAAGTTGTTAAACTTTTTATATAAAATATAAAAAAAAAGCGCGCAAAACGCACACACGAGATTGTATTAAAGTTTTTTCACACGATATTCGGAACAATTATTTGTCAAGAGAGCTGAGAGAGCGATATTGCGAGCTATTCTCAAGCGACAACATGTGCAACCCCTTGCTTCGTTAAAATCACACGCATTTTACATTTGCGCGAAAAATGCTGAGAATCGCGTTTCTGGAGATTCAAATTTTCCGCGTTTGCAAAAATTCAATGACTGTGGTCATCGCCCGAAAACTTGACAATTTTCCTTTGATCTTTCTTTTTTTTTCTTCTCTTTTCTTTCTCCAGAGAAAGCGCTGTGTGAACTCTGAAAGTCCTCTCGATATCACGTTCCGCCTCGACAGAGTCTGCGATCTACAACGTTCACGGAGAGAATTCGTTTAGCAGCCACATTGCTCGCTCGCACGCGGTTCTATTTCTCGCAAAATTGCGTCACGTGTCCGTGGAGTGTTATTGGCTCAAAACGCCGTTTACCAATTGATTGAGCAAATCCTGCACGATACACGACTCTCTCTCTTTCTCTCTCTCTCGTCCAACTTGAAGTACTCTTGCGTTCAAACGTTCCGTTAGATTTTCGCGCGTATAATTGCGAGAAAATATATAATTTGTCGCGGTATTTTATTAGATACAACGAACGAAAAAATACAGCAGAACGTATTGATTCATAGCGCGTCTCAGTGCATTAAAGTCAGTGCGCTTGTAAATTCGTTTGCGAGGAAATAAGTGCGAATAACCTCGCAATAATTCGCGATGAATATTGATAAATGACGGCGCGCCGGAGGGATCTATTTTAATATTTCGCTGTGTGAAGCGTCAGACGAAAGGGGAATGGCAGGTGGTCCTTTTACGGTTGGCACGGTAAAATTGTTGTGATATCCGGCTATACGTGGCGCGCGGTTGATGCTCGTCGCGGCCGCGCGGACGAAACTACGTAAATTATGAACGCTGTTTGACTTCATGCCAACTACACCCCATAACCGGCAACTGCCACGACCCCAACTTCGCACGTGCCCGGTATACGTGTGGAGGCGCACACGCCAGAACGTTAGAAGCGCACGTGCACGGAACTGTAACCAGACGGAATAAATTTTCGCAGCGTCATACACGCTGCCGCGAGCGTGACCGACTAGGGAGAACGACGGACACATATTTCCTCGGAGACAGACGCGATGACAGGTATATAAACTAGAATTTTTGTTTCTGAAAGAGAGAGAGAGAGAGAGAGAGAACGAGAGAAGAGCAACCCAGGAAAAAAATTGACGTTATCTCTAATTCATTTGCGAAGCAATTTTTTTGCGATTGTTTCGCGTGTAAAGTCGATTTATGAGATGCACCGTGATGTAAATCGAAAAGTGTTGAAGATAATATATGCGGACTTAAAAATAAATCAAATTGTTTATTCGCGCGATACATCTAACATCGAGCACGAGAGCGGACATGTGTGTAACATATGTACGTATATACGTATCTACATGCATACGAATCGATTTCGCCCACATCGCCGTCGATGCGCCACGTCGAAAATAAAAGGACTAGCGGAGTTTGCAATTTATACCCGGTAGATCTGGCGTGTGTACGTCTCACGGAACATTCCGGTCGATTCCCCAACCGGCCGGTGTGTTTCCGACCGAGAGATAAAGGCGCCGCGCCGAGTCACCCGTATATTCAGGATGCGCTTTTAGCATTGGCCGATCGCGCGCTTGGTCGCTAACTAAAAAGGGATCAAAGGGCAGAGAGCGCGACCGCTCCGACGTGTCGGACACGTGTTTTTGCTGCCGCGATTACTTTTTACAACGACGCTTTTTATCGAGACCCGACGCCGCCACACACCTGTCCGCGATTTTGCATTCTGTGATTTGACTTGCAGAACAACGCGATCAGAATTTGTTTCTGAAATAGTTGCGCTTTTGCGAGAAACTTCGTCACCAATTTATATTTCAATTATAAAATCTTCAATTATAAAATAAATACTAATATTTCTTTAGCAAACGGAACCTTTTGAAGAAAACTTGCGCGATGCCGCCGCCGGTGAATAGCATTTGTTTTATTACTTACTATAGTACAACATATTTCGTGCTTTTCGATTCTCAAAGAATAACACACATTGTTTTTTTTTTTCGTACGCGAGAAGCTATTATCAATATTAATTCATGCGGTTCTTATCGTTTGCGCGCACTGAGTCTCGTACAGTTAGTTCATATTTTAATATGCAAATGTGGGGAGCGTCGCTTTTATTGCGCCATTATGGAGGCGGATCATTGAAGCTCGTGCTAAGCCAACGCAACGACGGATTATCGCGTTTTCTCGTTAGAAGAAAACGCGGTGTTGACAGAAGAGAGAGAGAGAGAGAGAGAGATCGTGGGGAAATTCGATGCTCCGCTCAAAGGTCAGTCGCGTGGATGGGAAAATTAACTCGTAAAATTTACGTCGTACATTAAAGTTCGTAAACTTATTTAAAATACTAAGTGAAGTAATTAGTGGTCATGGACTTGGGGTTACTAAGTAATAGGGCTGGTTGTTTGTCATAGCATTCTCTTCTATATAGAACTCTAAGAATGGAAAATACATAGGCCTGAATAAGTGATACTGAAATTTCTAAAATAAGCGGATTTTTTCTCTTTTTTCATCTTTTCTTTTTACTGTGTGACGCAACTCGCTGAAACAAACTCTTACTTTTCCACAACTCTCAGCACGTTCGCACAGTCGTGAATCCGAAAATAATGATCTATTAAAAAAAAAAAAATCTTTATCGAACAACTCAAAGGCGCAGCGATGTGTTCACAACATCACGTTACACAAATTTGCTCGTTATTATGCCCGAATTTATATTCATTGTTTATGGAATTTTATCGTACTTATGCTCATGTTTATTGTAGTATTTATTTTGTTGTTATCGTTTATAACACTTTGACGCGAGATTTGTCCTTGATGCGATAGATTATCAATAGAAATTCTTCATCGAACGATATATATCAACAATTGAGCTGCCGAAGGATGAAAATTGATGTTAAATGTTATTAGTTGCACACAAGCAGGGTTACGTACGATCGACTTATCGATATTTAATCTTCAAATAGATCCAGTTTCTGATCTGCACGATCTGTCAGTTGGTTGCCAGTACATTAGCGGCAACGGCACCGGATCAATATTGATACGGGCACACGATGAAACTCGAACCTCCTATCCGCTTGTGGATATTGAATTCTGTTGTTCCAGATCTTCCAGGTTCGCGGCTGTTGCAGCTGTTCCACCGTCCGAGATGACGATCGGTAAATTCGAATCGGCAGTTTATCGTTCCTAGAACGCTCGTTAAGTTCGCGCTCCGCGGGGAATGACGGCGATCTCGCGATTATCGGATCGATTTACGCCAAGTCCCTTGACAGCTGTCGCGGAAATTCTCCTGGGCACAGTGACGGAGGTCGTCGTTAGTAATCATACGTTAATTACGTACATCCATGATCCGTTTAAGCCTCCTGACGTCGATCGATAATGTGCGTGACGACATCGATGTACGCATTCGACTCTCGTCCTGACCACGTTTTTATTTGCAGTTCTATAAATATACGCGTTTTTGTTTTGAACTTTTTGAATTCACATGTGTTGAATTTTTTTTTTTTTTTTTTTTTTTTTTTTTTTTTGCTGCAATTTGTTCGTAGAAATTAAAGTTGAAATTTAGATACGTAGTTCAGTTATTGCGAGACTTTAGTCAGACATGAAAAAACAGCTCGTCGATTGTCGTTTCACAAACGAATCGATTTTTTTTTCTTTTTTTTTTCCGCAGCGGATAAAAGATTCGCACACAAATTTCCATAAAGTTGTAATTTTTTTTTTAACAACCTGGCACAGTTACCGCATTGTGGGTAGCCAGCAGGTAATCCTTCGGTTCCGTTCTTTTATCTCGAATTTTTCTTATAGTCGCGCACTCCGCTGTTGCGGTAGCGAAATTTGATTGCCGTTGTTATAGTTCACGGTTGCACTTTGCGCATACATGAATATTCCGCGCGCCGATATTCCACGGTAACAACGGTATTCTACGCTCCGTTGCGTTCCGGGACGCCACAAAAGAACGGAAACCACCTCCGCTATATCGATCGTCCCGAATATATTATTCGGCAGAAGCCCGTACTTTGTCTGATAAGTCTGAATAGTAAGAAGCATAATTGTCATTTTGCTAGTGACTCAACGGCTCAACGTTTAAACTTGTGCATATACAATATAATAAGTTATCCGCGCGACAGGTATAAAATATCTGAAGTATGAAATAATCTCGTTTCCAGAGAGCCAAAATATCACAAAGTTTAAAATAATTAAAGTTTTACTTTTTAATGATTTTAATCGAAGGACACAAATCGCGAAATACGTAATAGAATTATATTAGAGCAGATCTGCGTTAGAACGACAATATCGCAAATACCGCAGAAGGTCAATTACGGAAAACAACACGGAGCAGCTTCTTGGACAAAGCTATAGCGTAGCCAGAGCGCGAAAGCAAGTTGAAAATCCCGTTCCGTCTGATTTGAACTCCCGATAAAGAGCGTTGTCGTGCGGCGAGCGGCGTCGCGGTTTAAATTCGAATTAACCCGCAGTCTGGGAGATCCTTGTGTATCCGCGGACAATGCTACCGGTGCGGTATTAAGCCATTAGACCGTAACGAGAGTTGATTAAGTGTGCCGACCGAGGTTGCAAGCGACCGAGAGGTCGGGCAAAAAGAATATATCGTAAAACCGTTTCGTTGAAACGAGACCGGTGGGGTCCGAGCGACGGAAAAAAGTGGAGGCACCGCCGAGCTTTTTCCGTGGCACGTCGGCCTAATGAAAATTTACGGATGCTCCATCGGCGCGATAAAGTCCACCGCGTCATTACCATTGCCCCGCGGCTCGTTACGGCGTTTATTTAGCAGCGACTCCTTTTTCCAAGAGAACCGAAAGAAACGGTGTGCTCGCACACCGAACCTTTAAAACTCGGGAGTTTAATTTAACGAGAGTTTACGGCGACAGGAAGAGTTTACTCGCAAGGGAAACGCGCAAACGGATATCGATACTAATATTAGCGTGAGAATTCGATATGTTCAATATGAGCGGCGTGTGTGTGGTATGCTTATTAATTATTTCATGTCGTATAGTAAATTGCGAAAAGAATTAAACGTTTTGAATCTGTTTCGTTTGTAGTTCAAACGTAGTTTTTTCATTTTTCTTTCAATTATTCAGTCATTTCAGTCTCTCTAGTTCACGCAATGAATAAAAAAAAGCAGTAGTTTATTAACTGCTGCTTTGAAATATCGCGGAATGTGGAGAGAAATATTAAATTCATGATAGCGCGTAAAAAAAAATTCAAAGAGAAGAGCAATGTGCCGCGTATCGCTGCAAAAGAATTTTTGGCAGTTCGGGGATATATGCTTTGATATTTTCGAGAGGATTATTCCAAGTACGTCCACACCGAGCGTGGATTTTCATACAGGATACGCGATATTCGAGCGACGTCACACGTATATCCGGTAGAAGGTGGTGGTGCGCGCATGGCAAGGGGAACGTGAGGGGGCAACGATAAATCCGGCTCGCCGAATAAATATTCCGAATCGAAACCCGGTCGAGCGCGCGGAATCCGCGTGCGCGCGCCCGGAATTATTTTCACGCGCGCCAAACCGGACTTTAATTTGCGATAGTGACTGCCACAAGCTCAAAGGGATGCCAACCCTCTTCCTCTCTCTTCTACACGACCTGCTCGATTTAATTAATGTTCGTTGCATAGCCGACGACGATATCCACGCCCGTACAGCGAGACACGCTTGTTCTCTCTCGCGCGATGACTATGGAACAGAAAACCTCGAGAACGCGCGTATGCGCGCAGATTTACGGGGACATTACTGAAATTACGTGCAATTAAACGTTGAATTGTTATTATAACTTAATGAGATAACATCCCGTTTAATATGTTTTATTTTTTGTATTATCTCTCTGACTTTTCTTTTAACTTGGTTATATGTAGACACGTCATTTTATTTTTCGACGAGAATTCTAAAGTTGCTTGTTTTAGAAAAAACCGAACATTAAAAAAAATAATATTCCACAAATATTAATAATTAACGAATTGAAAAATTAACGTTGACAAAGTCGAGTGTTGACAGAGGTCTTGGTTTAATTTGGTAAGTGACGCTTATCTCAGTAATGCATTGAAAGACGATCTCTCTCTCTGATTTTCGATTCGAGAGGAACATGACAATCCGCCATCATTGCTGTAGTTACTGTTGTTGTTGTTGGTGTTATCAACGGAAAATGGGTGGGTCGCCCTAGACAAATTGGCTACTCAAATTCTCTGAGGACTCGCATCCCTTATCCATTCTCTCTCTACTCGCTGTCACGATAAATACGTGATCCATGCATCCGCCTATGTACGACTTGTGTATACTTTGCCCGCCAATTTGACATTGTCCTATGTAAACCCGCGCGCCATACAGTATGAAGTTACCAAAGTCTTTAGCGTGTAATTTACTATTCCAAGGTAATAGAATATATATCTGCTATTTCGGAATAAAATAATGATTATTGTTATTATACAGATCCTTGAAATTGATTTGGTGGAATTCCACATAAAATGATTTCCCATAAGTCTTCGAGATTTGATCTCATTTAAATGTGCGGACTAGAATCAAGATCCATTTCTCCAGGCGCGTACGCAGAGTACGTGCGTACTTACATTTTACGCGATCGGAGCATTCATACCACGAAGCTCTTTAGGCAAATGGCAAAGTTATCTCGATTGAGAGAGAGAGAGAGAGCTCGGTGTAAAGGGAAGAGCGATATGGAGCGGCGTTTGAGAATTCAAATATCTTCAAATTCGGTCACTTATTCCCCGTTTCCCGCGACTCTTTATATCCCCTTCGACCCTTATATCTTACCTCGTTAAATGGGCTCGTTTATGATACTTCACTTACATTTGGCATGCATGCGGCCATTTCTAAGCTGCGCTTTCTATATCCGCGATCTATTCTACGGAAGCCATTTCGTTACATCGCGCTTAAGTTCTTTTGTTATGGCTTCCGTTTTACACGTTACTAAAAACGTACGGGAATAGAAAATATGAGAGAAATAAAACACGAGATAAAAAAGTATTAAAATAATCCTTTATTTAATTCAATATTAATCTCATTCTGTGCCAATATTCTGTATCCACTCGCTCCTTCTCTTTCTCTAGTTTTTTTTATATTTTTTTTCTGTATTTTCTGTATTTTTATTCTCATCTTTTTGCGCTAAAGGATCATACCCTAGAGCGCTGTTAATAAAAAAAACACTTGTCTCTCTGTCTAAAAACAAAAAAAAATAAAATAAAATTATAATTTCCGATGTAGTTGACAGAGAACACAGACACGCGTGAGCTTAAACAAACTTTAGCACGCGCGCATAAAATCTATTTTTTTAAAATTACATATATTCTGAATTTTATTGTATGATAAAGCAATGATCTTTTTACTACAGCGGAATGTAAAAACACTTCGAAAATAAAACTATCTAGGTCAACTCTTTAATCTTTTTGCCAGCGTAAAAAACAGTTTCGTGGTCAAACGTTCTTTAAAATAAATAAGTGATTTCTGTGTGCCGCTCGAGTCGGGTAGAAAATGATGGAGAAAGTTTGTAAAAACAAAAAGAAAAAAAAAGAACGAGCTACTTACGGAGGCGGATGCCTCCGAGCGGGCAAGGTTGACAGATGGAATTTTTAACGAAACTTCTTTCGCTCTTGAAAGAGATCCACTAGTAAACATCCCGACGTGGCTTAACGTGTGTACTGATCCACTTCAAAAGATATAAGTTCCGCTTAATTTCTCTTCGAGGTCCGGCTGAGATGAAAGAGCGCGAGGAAAATATTTTTCTTTTTTCTTCCGTGTGTCTCTTATGACTTCTTTTTTTTTTTTTCACGCTATCCGTATGTATGTTATCGTTTATCTCAAAGTTTACGGATGACTTCGTTTTCGTTGCACGTCGTCTTTCGAGATTTAATGTTCTTCACGTTGCACATTGACGAAAAGAAAGATGATGCAAAATTGCGTCTCTAAAGCCCTCATTAGTCGCCTTCGAATAAACACATTTGCGAGCAATTTCAGAGAGTAGAAAAATTCACTTTTTCTCAGATTCTACGTAGATTTTGCGCGGCTGGCAACTGTTTAAGAAAATAAGAAATCGCGCGCGCGCGCGCCGGAAAGAGAGACACAGAAAAAGAGGGCAGGGAAAGAAAATCCAGACTCATTTAAATGTACGATACCCTTCGCCTCTTATCGTATTATGGTAAATAACGGGATACGTACTCTTCTTTCCTCGAAAGGTAAGCGGAACGAGGGGAAAACGGTTGCACCGCTGATTGCAAATTGACTTCGCTACCGAAATAATACCGGCGAGCGCGCGTTACTTGCAATTCTTATTGTGCCAAGTTCGTTACGGTTCTTCTCTCTATCTCTCTTTTGCCCAAACACACACAGAGACGCACTCACGCGCGCGCACACACGTACGTGTTTCATTCAGCTGCACGTGTGCAGCGTATCCCGCACGATTTACTTCCCAATTTGCTGGTTTGGTGGGAGCTCTATCATCTCGTTGCACGGCCACTCGTTTTCCCGATCTCTCCTCTTGTTTTTTCCTCTCGCTTCTCCTCCCTTCTCCCACTCCTGCCGTTTCTTTTGTGTCGCGATAGAAATGCGGGTCGCGCGATAAAATTGCTTCATCAACGATCGCCGTGTGCGTTTAATTATCGAAATGCCATTCGCGCTCCTCGGGGTGCGAAAAATGTTATTATATGTAGTCCTTGTTAGCGATCGGCAGCGATACCGTCATTTGGCGCTTTCATATCGAATCGATGCAAAGGGTGCGACTTTTTAGAAAGTGCAATTCTGATGTCGCCTGGAGAGTTAATAAAGTAATGAATATATTTTGCACAAATCGCGTTTATATTACGGTTGTGTTGTTCGTAAACAAACTTTTGCACAACTTTCGTAACTTTCTCGAAAAGATTACTTATAACAATTGCTATTGCCATTAAATATCTTAAGAAAATATCGTCTTTTCAAAACTAAGAAATTAAAAAAAAAAAATCAAAACCTTTTTAAATGTTTGTGCACGTGTATTTGTGTGGATTTCAAAGATGTCAACGCAATTTTGCAGCAAAACGAAAGGGAAGAAGTGACCGATAACTATCGGCATTCATGTCGGGGAGAAATATTATTACGTTGTTGTGTTCATTTCGAGACGTGTTCGACGTTCATCCTGAATCTGAATAAGTTTCACAGTCGCTTGAGCTCGAAAATTTTCGCTTCGTGAATCCTGTCGACGCGTAAGTGTCGCGGAGAACATTAAAATACATTTTCAGCGGTAACTAACGAGCTTTTCTTTGCAAGAAAGAGTGAAATTTGAAGGAGAAACCGGCGATGCGCGCAGCCTCGAAAATTGTGCCGTTGCATCGATGCGAAAATATTTAATCGTCAATCACGGCTCGATTGTCGTCGTAGTTCTAGATACCGTCTTAATTGCGACGCGTTAATTATAACGGTATTATTATCGGACCGCGCAAACGTGATTACTGGTGTGCGTGTCTGCGATGATTAACTCATCTTTGTGAGGATAAAGGCGAATCGGTATTGTCTTGAATTCAAAATTCTGCGATATACTCGAGTTGAAGAAGTTACTATTGCAAGTGTATTACCTGCAGTAAATTTTGTATGATAAATTAGTAATTAAATATTAATCATAAACTCATCTGAGTAATAGCTAATAAAGTTTGCTATAAATCTAATTTACGTCGACGTTTTACGTCATCTAGCGGTTGCTTTTTCATACGAGAGTTAATCTAAGCAGCAGCGAACATGCTTACTTTCAACGTAACATCGCAAAGACAAAGAGCGTAGAGAATCGACGGAATTGTCAAGAAGGATTCCTTGGAGATTTTGCCACATCGTGGTTGCTACAGTAAGGTCTGCGGGAGAAAACGGGGTTCTAAGTTTAAGTTGTGGAAAGAGAGAGAGGGACAGAGAGAGAAGAGAGAAAGACACCGGGGGATACGGCCGAGATAATGGCTCCGGCTTACGGCGCACAAAGGCGGCAGAGGATGCCGGGGTCGGACTCGTAACGCGACACTTGTGCGCTACGGCTTAAGTTTCGTAATACCACTCTCGGGCGACTGTGATACAGAAGATACGACCGCCAGCGGCGGCGACGCGCGGAGAAATCGCGGGAGACTTAATACAATTTGCATATCCTCGGCTATACGCCGCTTTCTGCGAGGATTCGCGGTACGCGCCAATTCGCGCCGGGGGTGGCTTTTCGCGTTGAACGTCGGAGATCGCGCGCGAGAACGACGCGAGCGGGAAAACACGCGCGCGAGAGCGTGTTGATAAAACGGGCTCTAAACTTGGCGCGCGAGAGTGCTGTTGATACAGCGCGATAACGCGCTTCCGTGCGTTCGGTGTTCCTCGGTGTTTAATTAAATTTCGAAGAGAGAGAGCTCGTTGTGACGAGCGTTGGACTCGAGAGAGCTCGTTCGGAAACGAATATGCGACGCGTGTTGAGCGCGATATAATTGTTTCTATGCAAAACGGGAGTTGGAGTTGGTGCGAACTGTATGTAGAAAAAAAAAGTTTTTCGAAATTTTACGTGCGGACAAACGCGTACGTAACAATTCTGATGCAACAATTATATAAATTATGTGAACTTTAGCGAGTTTTTTTTTTTTTTTTGTTTTTTGTTTTTTAAATATCGTAAATAGTGGTACCAATTGTGCGTAAGTATCGATCTCGATGATTGATTTTACAATAATCAAGTCCCTCGCATTTCTTCATAACCTTTTGCGTTCTTCCGATCGATTCCGAACGCATCCCTTAATTTGCTACGGATCTGCCGAATGTCAAGTTTTCATTAATTATTCCCGGATCTGCGATCGAATCGATGATTACGTCGAATTCCACCAGTTCGCGCAAATACGCCGGGAATTGGCGCGACGAGTAATTACGAGAATAAACGCGAGAGAAGCCGACGTCGTTTATAATTAAACGCATTCCTCTCTTTTTCGGTTCCCTTTCATGTCGAAATAAAATTTGCTGCAAGGACCTCTCGAGCGCGCGAATTTGCATTCAGCCGCGTAATGCGTTATCTTGGGTTATCGGCGCGATAAACTTGCGTTTACGTCCTACGTCCTGCTGTAAAATAAGCGGCGGCTTTATTTACCGAACGCTGAAATATGATGAATTTTTTTTAATGAAATTGTACCTAGTATGGGTGTTGTAGTGGTGTTGTAGTGGTCAAAACCTGAGCGATCGTCGGACAAACGCATTACTGCAAGTTTATTGTATACCTGTTTGATTTGCTTTCGAGCAGAATTATTTCGCGATTAGTATTGTTCTGACGCAGACGGATAATAAAATTAAATTGCAAAGATTCTTAATTTTGCGTAAAAAACAAATCTTTGTCTTTATTTTCGAGCGATTATTAAATCATTGTCTTTTTTAATTTTTAATTTTTAAATAAATTTTTATACGTATCATTTGACTTTAAATAATTGTCTGACATTGTTTATCGATTTTTCACGGAATCTTTGATTCCAAAACTTGAACGGTGGAAACATCCGACTTGAATGTTCGAATTTCGATACGTCGGGAGGTACACGAGAACGCGCGAGGATTAACCGATCGACCGATCAAGCTATCAGAATCGGTGATACGAAAAGCCGGGATCTCCATCAAACTGATAACGTACATTCGCGTAATGCGTCGGCAGAAGGTAGACTCGAGGGGAACGGCGGGAGGGTTGCGAAAGGATAGGTGCTGCAAGGTAAACGATATTTGCGTGGCTGGAAGATCGATAGCAATTTAGCTACCCTTCGCCGTTCCAAACGAACACCTCATGGTGGCGGTGATGGCGCACAGCCACATCATCTCCCATCCCTCTTTCTTCCCCACGCAGGTACGTCCACCATCATCGCCGCTTCCTTCTATCCGGCAGCATTTTCCCTTCGTTCGTTCTTCCCCTCATACAACCCCCGCAAAGTTGGCCTAGTCAGGACTCATCCATATACATCGAGAAAATTAATATCTGGGCTTTTCTCGTCGAGTTCGTTCGCGCGCGCCGTGAATAAACCTGGTTGCGCCACCCGGTTTTTCACCCTCCGCGTTCTTCCGGTGTCTCTCTTCCGTTCTTTTCTCGCGCCGGCAGCGATCAACGTCGCGCGAGCTTCCTCTTCTCGTTTCGTCGTTGCTTTTTCGCGCGAACGGCTCTCAGGCCGACGTCGTTTAACGTCGGTTAAATAAATTTTCTTTTGTTATTTTGGTATTTTATTCTCTAACACCTTTCTCCGCGTATCTAACTTGAATATAAGATTTGTTTTTTTATAAGCGCTTATTATCTCGCTACGTAGAAAGCGTTTATCTATAATATGCATCGCTAATAAACGTGTTGATAACGGCGATAAGAACAAAAAATTGCATTTTTCTTCTTTTTCTTTGCCGTTTTCTTCCGAAAGAAATCTTGTGCGCAACCGCCATTTTCCATTACGCGCGCCGCGTAATCTTTCTTTTATCACGGCGCAGAAGGCCGCCGTATAATACTTGGTTCTCTTCGAAGATAAATGTATTGCTACGATGATTAATACGTGTAAAGAAAGAAAACAAAAATTTTATTCGAGCTTTACAAGTTGCGTGCAGCTGTTTTCTGTTCTGTTCCATAGAATGCTGCTAATATACAGTATCTATTCGTTCTACGATCGCGATTTCTCTTATAGAAAATTAGAAATCATTCTTCAAAATTCTGTTTTCCTGAAAAAAAAAAAAAAAAAAAAAAAAAAAAAAACCCAAGCGTAGTTTTAAAACCCGCCTTTTTGATAAATTTCTTGAATGTCGATTTGAAATATTATTTAATAAGAGACGCGCGTTTGATTCACATCAATATATTCGTTGTGTATTCGTTACGATCCCGATGGCAATCAACCTACCTACTTTGTCATCTCGGAGCGCATCGGCGTTGTAACGTCCAGTGTATAGCCACGCGCGCGCGCTGCTTATATTTACATATTTAACTAACCCAACGGCGCGAGCATTAACGCAAACACAGACGGATAATCTGGAATATATTAATCCGCGGCGGGCGCATACCATCGCTTTGAATTAACGCGAATATTCCTGTGTAAGCCGCCGCACGCGCTGCTACGCCGAATCGGATGAGTGCACCACGTCGCATGCATATTGCAAGTATGTTAATGCGCTTTCTCTCTCTCTCTCTCTCTCTCTCTCTCTCTCTCTCTCTCTCTCTCTCTCTCTCTCTCCATCAAACCTCGTGGCACAGCCGTTCACGCAGTGCAGCTGGTTGCGCACTTTAACGACATAAGTTGAGAACTAGGGAGGAGAAATGACGACGCCGCGCGCATTCGCGTTCGAACATGGTGGTAGGTATATCGGCATGTCTACTTGTTTCTCTCCCGAGCTGTAGTTAATTCGTCTCGTAGGGTTCGAAACGCATTTGGAATAAATCACATTACGGGACAAATCGTATATATTGCGTAGTGTATTATTGACCCGATGTTTAGCGATTATCTCTTCAGGCATAAATATTCTTCGTTCGTGTTCATTCTAATGTACAGAATATGTTGATCTCGATATTGTTTTGTGCATTTACTTAAAAGAGGTGTGAGTTTCGTTTTATAAATAGATACGCGTAAAAAAACAAATATTTATCGCGATGTACGAATTTCATTGATTATGGTAGAAAATGATATTTGTCGACTATCATTTGTCGAGACGAGATCAATTGACAGCAAACGTCACGACCGAATTGCCGCAATACGGACGATGCGAGAGAATGCGATTTCGCGTTATTATTGAAGCTTATTAAGACATATTAGTTGCCTCCGACAATATTACTCGAGCGGATCAACGTCCGCATTGTGTATCGGTATTTGCGATATATTTTCCACGAGTTCCGAGATGTGTAAGCCCGATGATGATGAGGGGAAAGGTCGAGAGCTATGGACGAGACTTGGAGCTTCCGTAAGCCGCTTTCGTTCTTACCCCCTCGAGGGATTTAAGTCCCGACTCGCACAGATCAAATTGTCGTCAAATATTTACGGCTGCCGGGGCCATTCGTCGTGCGGTGCTTCGAGTGCTACGACGCTACTCTTCGCATCGTCACGCGCCAAACGCGCCTTTCGAATCATAAGTCGTAAAGTCGTAACTGTCTTCTTCATCGTTCAAGTCAGTTCTCGAGTTCTCAATTTCTCGTAGAATAGGAAGAGGTTGAAAATAAAAAATTGAATTTGATCGCTCGGACAAAAGTTCCTCGCAACGTGTTGCTTCGCGCCGGTAACAGCTCCGACAGTGCTGATTGCTCCGAGTGTCTCGCGACGTGTTGCACTTCGCAATTTTTTGTTATTATTATTTTTATTTATATTTATTTATTTATTTATTTTTATTGAACCTTGGGGTTTCGAGAAAAGTTTCAGGGTGATTCTAGAAGTCGTTTCTTTGTTTTATGTTCTTTCATAAAGTCCGAGGTAAATATATGATGTATACGAATCTTGAATAAAAAAAAAAAAACAAAAAAAAAACTGAAATTTTGACTGTCTTGATAAGAAGGAGATTTAGAAAACTTGTTATAGCTTTTTTGTAGAAATTGTTGTTGATAAGGTTAGAACTAGATCTTTTAGCGAGCGTAGATTTACACTTTTGGCGATTATAAATCTAAGTAGCAATATAACATACAATAATTTAATCCGACGGTGAGCCATCTTACGCAAAGGAATATTGGTTTGACCGGAATATCGTTAACTACGAAACGGAGGTTGGATGCACTTAATGTAAGTGAGGTTGGCGGAATATCCTAAAATGCACAAAGTTCGGTGTGCAGCCGTTCTCGTCGTATCGCTGGAACCATCCGGAGTCTCGAGAGATCTCCACTGTTTGCGAGATCTTTCAAGTGCGCTTCAACGTTGTTGCTGTGTAGTGGCGAGATATGCGAAAGATATGCAAGCCACGTTACTCCTGTGCGGTTGAGAAATTCTCGTTTAGTTCGTAGAAGGTAATTTTATCGCGTGTTGATAATGGAGTGAGAATGCAAGCAGCGAATAGTTCGAAGTCGGATACATATTCTGAAGAATTATTTTTGTTACTTTGGAATTTTTTGTTTTTTCTCTCTCTCTCTCTTTTCTTTCTCTTCTTTCTCAGCAGCTGTTATTGTTGAAGATTTCGAAAAAGAGTAGAATTGTTTGGACAAGTAAGAAAATGTATAAAAATTGCGAATAATACATGTATCCTCCACCAAATAGAAATCTTCTTCATTGAGAATTCTACAAAGTCGAAATTTAGTCAAGTGTACGCAAAGAACTTTCAAAGTCAATTTTCTCGAAAACGGGGTCTTGCGGAAACAAATATTCTCGTATATCTTCGACTTAGTTTTGCGTGCAGAATGACCTCGTTCCCGGTCACTACCGAACACTCTGTATAAAAGCGTAATATTCTCGTGTGTATGTACATATAGAGTATGTACATGTAGATTACTTTTGTGACACTTTATTGTGCGCGCGCGAAGAATCTTGTTCGTATGTCATCGCCAGTCACCTGTCAATCTCGAGGTCGCATCAGCTGACATCGAGAGATGACGTTGACAGTCAACGTCGACAGTGAGTGTTTTAGTCACTTACAGAATATACTTAATCGATCGCGTGCTATTTAATTGTTTATGTTTATAAGAGTTTTTATAAAATGCGAAACGGCGCGTGCTAACGTTTTCAAATATTTTAATTTCGTGTGTTTCAGGAAACGGAAACTTAGAATTGTTTGATAGTGAGAGCGGGCCGGACCTCACTCTATCACCTCAAACCTTTACGTCAACGGCGGAGGCCTTCATCAATGACAATAGCGACAGTCTCGGGGTTCCAGGAGACAACGACACCGGTGAGTAGCTAAAGTCGAATCATCATCGGAATTAATTAGATAAATCGTGTATCGCGTGAAAAAAAAACTGAAGAACTTGTTTTGCCTTATCGAAAATTTAATTAACAATTTCAAAAAAAGATTTTTGAACGTATAAAAAAAAATACACATGTAAAGTCGCGTAAGAAAAAAAAAATAACAAAGTTCGATTTTCAATTTACGACAAAATTTCGGTTTGCGCTTTAACGCGACGTCGCTGAAATCGCTGCGGCGCTTAATCCGACTTAGGACAAGACGAGATGAATCATAGAATAACTTGCGACAATGCAATCCGCGTGACAATGATTTTAACGTGCGCCTTCCCGTAATTCGATTTAATTCAATCTGCGAGAGTGCAAAACGTCGATGGGGCGCCGAGTTGTTAAGCGGCGAAACACGGGACAATGCATTAACGTAATTGTTGCTCTCCTCGTCAGCGGCACGTAGGAACAGCGGTTATAACTAGTTCGAACAAGTCGTCGGGGAAGGGATGCCGTTGTCGCCGCGTGTGCCGCGGCACATAATGCCTATTGTTTCCGACAAGTATAAGGGACCACCACCGTCAGGACAGTCGTGCACAAGTGCAACGCGCGCGCATTGTTTCTTAGAGAAATGTTGAGGGACAATCAGAACCAGCCGCCGGGTACAGCAGTAATTTCAGTTATTGCATTCCCGCCTCTTCCTCTCTCGGGTGAAGATAGCCGTTGACACGATACATGTAAAGTGAGAATCAAACGATTTCTCCGCGCTGTATGACACGTGTATGTAGAGTGGAACTAATAGTCGTTCCATTTTCTAATGCTTTTGCAATCAGCAGAAATTATCCGACGCTGTTTACTCGACAAACTATGTTATAGATTTGGATGTTGATGTTGTTTTCTAAGCAGCGGCTTTCTCGACAAACAAGATATCGCGATTCGCGTCTCTCTCTCTCTCTCTCTTTCTCTCTTTCTCAGCGTTGTTGTTAATATCATCGTATATTCCAATTTTCACAAATATCACTGACTAAGCTTAAAGCGTTAAAGGTGATAATTAAAAATGTGACTTTGACACGAGTTTATCGTGTGTGTTATTTTTCGCGAATTATGTACTTAATTATTGCACAAAGAATTGTTGATTTAATTAAGCGTTCTGATTTCGAAATGCAAGAGATGCAAGAAATCTCGTTATTATGAGTCAGATTGATGTAACTCGGCTTGTCTCTCGACGGATTTTGCGAGCCAAAGATGATCCACACGCGTTCCCGCAACGTCCGCATCGCGTCCCGCAAGCCACGTCTTATCCTCGCTATGTGTTACCGAGCATGTCCAGCTTCTTACCTGACTTCCAAATTGTACGCATTGTTTTCGAACAATTCGGATTTTTCGGAACAACATACCTACTACATTTAAAAAGTTTGCGCATCAGCAAAATAATGTTGTGCTCTCGAACAAATCTTTATGTGCCTGAGTTAGCTTTTAGATTGGAATTACACAGACGGGATTTACTTCTAAATGAAAACTCAGATTGATTTTTTTTACTCGAAAATTTCCGAAAACAAAAGATTGAGTTTAACATTACGCGGATTCGTGTTTCGATTTCAATTAAAATCTGGTTTTAGGCAAAGCTTACAAAACAAATCCGAGCGTAATTCATCCGAGCGCTTTTCATTCTCGCTTTACAACGGCCCTTGTTCTCTGTATTTCGCAGCATGTGGAAAGTCCGCTTCGTCTTCCCCATTACTCTTTGGTCCCCCCCCAGTATGTGCCGGGTAGATTTATCGGGCTCGGTTTGCGACGGGCGAAACGCGCGAGGAAGTCGGCGCCGGATTTTGCCGCCAAACTCTAAACGAGCGCGGTCGACGCGGCTCTCTCGGTGAGGTGTGCGCGCGCGTGTATACGAGTTGGATATAACTTTCGCGTGAGTGTAAGTTCGTTAGAACAATTTCGCGGCGGGTGGATGTGAGACGCGATGCGACGATGCGGAGGCCGCAGAGTTTCCGACGCGGAAGGTCGCACGAGTGTACGCGACTCGTCTATGAATAAATCTCATCGGCGACGAGCCGATATTTACATAGGTGCATTATATCGTCCGGCTTAAGACGAGGATGCTCCTCAAATATCGTTTTATGCAAACTGACGCGACACGCGGCAAACATTGCGTTATAGATCTTGTACAAATAACACTAAAATATCTGAATGCTACGCGTAAAGCGCAGATTAAATTTTATTAATATACATGTAACAACAGATCAAATTCGATATTTTACAGTAAAAATGTGTTGCATAAATATCGAATTTAGACGCTATATTCTGTATTGTTAAATATTTGCCAATATTATATATTCGGTTTGTTATATTAAATGTGTATTTTGATACATTTTACTGTATGCACTTGATACATTTTACTGTAGCGAACGCTTTCCGTGTGTTTTAACTTTACCGAGATTCTAGTGTGTTTCAAAAATAAGACTTTATAACAATAACGGTCGCGATATATGTCGATAGATCCACATCTATTCAAAAATACATTAACATGCTATACAATTTGTAGAAACTGTAAGAATCACTTTTGCGTGTTTTTTTTTTTTTTTTTTTTTTTTTTTTTTTTTTTTTATTTTTTTTTTTACTTTATACATCAATTAATTATATTATTCTCGAAGAAGGAACGAAAAGTAGAAAAAGCATATCGAAGTTTGCGAAGAAAGTTTTTTTTTTTTTGTGCGGGAGCAATTCGATACACACTGATTGCGAAACGGGATAGAAGGAGCTGAACGGTCGGATAGTTCGCGATAGCTCCGTATCTGAAACAACACCCGTGAACTGGATCGTAAGAAGGGAAGAGCGCAATCGCAGTCGGACGTGATGCAGTTTACTTCGAGACACCGGTGGCATTCGTGATTCCGTGGATTTCTTCGTGGATATATGTTTTCCGCTTGTCAATCGCTCGATCGATTGCTGCATCGATATTTTACGCTAATCTCTGATTACTCGTTTGATTTGTGATCAAGTCAATTTCTTTATTCAGAAACGAACACGTGTAAGTTAATTTTATTCAATTAGTTCATATGTTTATGTATAATTAAATTAATTCACGTGTACAGACACAACATAAACGCGCGCTATTAATTTTAACATGGACTTTAGACATTTTTCCGCGCGTTTAAAAGTAAACTTGGCCGCACTTTTCCTGTTTTCTTTGCTTTTAATGAGCGTAAGGAACCCAGAGAAATATGTCTGAGTTATCATTAACCGTGTATATACGCGGCTTCTCGAATTTTTTTTCTTGATATTTGTCGTCTTTGCTCGTGGTGCTTTTAATGGCTTCTGATGTAGATCGCGGACTTTGCTCATTATAAAGCTCCATCTCTCTCTTTTTTTCTCTTTCTCGTTGACGTTAATTTCTCTAAAGTGATATTTTCTGAACGCTGCTGCGTGGTTTTTTTTTTCTACGTAATTGCACAAAACTCCGATCTTTGAGATGGGAAAGTCAGTTATACAGATCCGATCGCGCAAACGATCGAGCGTAATTTGAATCGTTATCGTAACGTTGCGTATTCTATTTGCGATTTTGTGCGATAAATTTCTTCGGAGTAAAAGCGTGTGAGTCATACGCTGTTTTAAAACTCTTATTACAATTATCGAAGATATATCTTCGACATGGGAAGT
The DNA here is from genome assembly GCA_014839585.1 of Pseudomyrmex concolor. Classification (NCBI taxonomy): domain Eukaryota; kingdom Metazoa; phylum Arthropoda; class Insecta; order Hymenoptera; family Formicidae; genus Pseudomyrmex; species Pseudomyrmex concolor. The sequence goes on from QVOB01015594.1 coordinate 23,829, forward strand.
TGGTTCAAATCAGTAAAGTGAGATCGCACAATTACATCGCATGTTCGAACTTGCGTTGAAACTGTCGTTATCTCGTCTGTGATGTATACTGATTAGGATTTCATATGCGCAATGTCTGGTTCAATTGTTACATTAGTGTAATGTCATGTATGTGTTCAATATTTAATCTTCCTCAATGTGCGTACATGAATAAGCTTTAATTTTATACGACTCATTACTTCATCGTTATAAACGACAAAATTACTAAAGTTTCGGTATTTAACATTTTAAAATTTTACCAAAACTTTTTGTAAAGTATTATTTTATTCGACATTTTTATGTTAATTGCGTCGCTGATTTTTTCAGTACATGAAAAAATTATTTACTTAAAGTATTTACATAAATATATACCGTTTTTTTGTTTAGGAAGAATTAGAAGAAAATTGATTTTTAATTCAAGTGTCATTGCCGTTTTTTTTATTTTTTTTATTTATTTATTTTTTTATTTTTTTGCTTTTGATACCACGCATTGATGATCACAATGACAGGGGATATGTAGCTCGCATCAGCGGATTGATACGTCGGCAGTCTCTAAATAACACCGATCTAGATTCGTCGGTGCAATTGCAGAAATTCACAGCCCGCGGTCCGTCGCGGCGCCAGTGGTCGTGAAGATATCGAAACAGATCAGTCGGTAGAAAACTCGTCCTCGGATTTCTTCATCTGTCCTTATCCTTTCTCACCTCCGCTATCTCTCCTTCTTCACTACTCGTCGTCGTCGTCGTCGCTTTTCATCCTCCGTTAGAGGGAATTCACTTCGCCGTAGTCCTCTGAGATTCCAATACGCTTTCAAACACGCTGAGATTACGTCGGAGCTTATGGATTCCTTATCCAATCTTTCGATCAGCGCACTCGGACTCGGCGTCTTACGCTTTTATGATAGAGAACTGCGCGCGCGCGTGTTTACGCGGAAAGCTCGTTCGCGAGAAACTTGATTTTATGTGTCAAACGACGCTAAATTGACCTGAGTCTGATAAACAGTGATGTTCTAAATTGGAAAAATGACTTTTTTCCAATTTTTATTCCTTCTTTGTTCCTTTTCTTTCTCGGTACGAAGTATGTTCGTGATGAGAAGAAAGCAATTATATCGATTACATTGCCTAGTCAAAAGCGACTTGATTGGAAAATAAATCTATTTATTATTCTGTAGTTAATGTCATACACTGTCAACAGAGATTAAAAAATAAAAAACTATAAAAACTAATTTCAACGAAGGAAACAATTTTTTTATGTACACACAAATGAAAGAAAGAGTGATAGCAAAAGGACCTGTATTTTCGCTCATTTTTTGGACCTCGAATTTTAAACTTTTTTTTATGCCAAATAGTACTATATAATGGAACATTAATTCCAGAGAAATTTTAAGATGAGCATATAGGCACGGTTACGGAGATATGAAGGGGTGAAAGTGATGGTTTCTCATACTACAATACTAAGTAGCGTTTTGAGCAGGAATAAGATTTGTCTATGTAAACATCATAATATCGCGTATCGATATGTATATCGCATATCGATATATATCGCACATCGATTTATCGATCTTCTTTTTGTTTCAAATTGCCGATTCCAGCAAAGTGTTAACATTTGATTAAATGTAATATTGGATATGTCTACTGGATCATAAATGATCCATTTGACAGAATGTATTCTCAATATTACATGAACTTCAGCCACGCATTCTTCCTTATGCAATACACCCTGGACTGGAAATCATCACTTTCACCTCCTTGTATCTCCGGAACCGTGCCTATGCTCATCTTGAAATTTTACTGGAATTAAATAGTACTTTGCCATGAAAAAAAGTTTGAAATTCGAGAACCAAAAAATGAAATTTGCCATCACTCTTTAATAACATGTTACTTTTTTCAAGTTTGTAAATATATCTATCGAAAAACGGATGACCTTGTGTGACGTCACGACAATAAATAATTATATAAAGAAAAATATTATATTTTTTTGATCGAACACTCGTACTGGAAATATCAGCGTTTCATACACACGAGATCATCGCGCGCGCGGTGTAACGATCGCGTATATCGAGTACAGCGAGTACAGCGGTCGATAAATACTCTCCGGAGATGTGTGAGGGATATTGATTTTCTAACGAACAGCGTTGGCTAACGATAATCGTTATTAACGACGTTTAAATTGTATTTTCGATATTTTGGGAAGCTATTACCGGTTATCGGTCCGACGAGGCGGGTCCGCAAAAGGCGCGTAAATATTACAGTTTACGTAAAAGCGCCAATGGATTACGGTCGTCACCGGATCCGATATAACCGTTCTCTCTATACCATACCGCTGTATACTCTCGAAATTTCCGCAACGAGCGAAGGGAGGGAGTTTATGCTCCGAGTGTGTGATCACGCTCTCAACTGCGGTTAACGACGTTGTATCGCTTCCCGGATCCCTTCAATGGCGCTCGGCCGTGCTAATTTACAGCGAAATCTATAAAGACCTAAACGAGACCGTTCCCGATTCGGTCGCGGGCACACAAATAACATCGTAGAACGTTTTCGGAACGGGAAGATGTAAATTCCGAAGATCGAGAGTGCGCGGAATGTAACGAAAGAGCGTGGTGGACGTAGCACGCTAAAGAACGCAGAGAACGTATGACGAAGGATACGAAGCACAGGAGGCGAGAAGAGTGAGGGTGGATGAAGGGAGACTGCGAAAGCGACGGAAAGCGGAACAAGAGTAAATGTGAGAGAGAGAGAGAGAGAGAGGGAGAGAGAGACGAAAATATATATATATATATAGAGCAGGGGCCGACCTGCTACAACCTCGTTGGGTCTAATGCGGGCTATTCAGCTGCCACAATGCACTAGTAATACGATTTCGTCCTGCACGTCGTGCTTCGCACCAGACATGCAAACGGACTCGGCTAGTCGTTCACGCGCGCAGCCAACGACGTGACACGCACTCACGTTTGTTCCAACGTATATATAAATATACACACATACACACACACCTGTATGCTTGCGCGAAACACGCGAATTCTTGCGAATTTATGCGAGACAATTTGAGAATCGAGAGTTATCCTTCTCCAGAGGATCTTCTCCGTGAACAAAGAGCATTTTATCTCATTTGTACTTTGTATCTTGTGATTTCCACTAAGAGATAATATGTGTTTCGTCACGTTACAAAGATATTTACTAGGTTCGTTCGGCATTCTCGAAAAATTTTATCTCTCGTTTCGTCTTTTATCGAAACGGGAGATTAAATTCGGCTCCTTGCCACGGACTTTCTGTCTTCAAAAGTTGCAGGCTAAAGCTAACGCGAATTTAATAACATCAGCGTGCACGCGCGAAATCTTCGTGAAAGAGAAAGAGAGAGAGAGAGAGAGAGAGAGAGAGAGAGAATAGAGAAAGGAACCAGAATGCACCTTTGATCACCGCATCTCGGATTATCGGAATAATCTTTGATAGAATAACCTCAATGGAATATCTTTCAATGGAATACATTTATTATTTATATTGTCAAGATCACACGAACTTTGTTCTATCTACTAATTGGGACAATCAGTATAAAAATGAAAAAAAAATACATGTTTTCGAATTCTTTTATGATTTAACCAAAAACAAATATTACATATTAAAACTTTCTATTATAATAACTAAAAACTATGGTAAATCAGAAATGTAAAAGAGAAAACAAGGCTTTTATTAAGAAATCTTAAAAATTGTTTTGAATCGCTCTTAGTAATTTAAAAAAAAGAGTTCAAGGCTTAACGTCTGTGTGCTCTGTAAACGTGCACGCCTGTCGGAGGGTTAATCAAATGTCGAAACGCTCGTCTTTGATCGAGGCGGGACAGGTATGAGCGCGTCTGTGAAAAGCTTTTGCGCTCTTCAGCAACGGCGAACTTAAATTGAAAGTGTCCTCCGGTGTACAAGACGAAAGGAGGAGGATACTAGGAAATCCTAGAAGGAAAAGAGAGAGACAGAAAGAGAGAGAGAGAGAGCCAGTGGCAAGGGTGGAGTTCTTCGCGACATAAAGAGTAAATAGCCGAAGGAACGGTCGGCTCGCCGAAGAAGAAGCGGAAGCACGGAAGAAGGAAAAGATGAGAAGCTCGCCTCCCAAAGGGAAAGAACCGGTTGCAACTGAGTAAAAGAGAAGACATTTGAAGAAGGAGGAGGAGAAGAAGGCGGGAGAGAGAAGGGACGAAAGTTGTAGTGCATTTTAATAATCGCGACTAAAGCGAGTGGCAGCCAAGCTGGCAGCGTTCAAAGCCGCGCGAATTGCCATTACGACCGCTTTAGCGAGCTCCGAAAGTGGCTGAGTATTGAAATTAAGTGTTCTCCATCCGGAAGGAGCGTATATCTATACATCCACTTTTTCTTCTTCTTTGTCCGTCGTAAACGACACGGAGCGTCGCGACGTTTTTCTTTACATGTACGCGCGGGATCTCGATTTCGGGATCCCGACTCCGCTCTTGCTCGACTAACGAAACGCAATTAATCATCGGTAAGTAGGGATTACCGGATGAAGCTCTGATCGCGATGTTTTATTTCCCCGTGTAATTAATTAAAATTTCTTGTGTAGCCTCCCGCTTCGCAACGACTTCTTGTGTCGTGCAACATTCTCTGAATAAATCATTCGATGTCGCAAAGCTACTTGCGAAATAGCGCACGATGTATTAGGCCGTCATTTGTATTCGTCGGATGTTTGTAATTGTGAATATTTATCTTCGAATCGCACGAAGAGAATATAATTTCTCGATATATATATACCGTTTAGCTAAAAATACATTTGCAACGATGATATAGCGGAGTGTGTTTTTGAGTTTGCGCTCTATTGCGTAATTTATTATTAACAGTCTCTCGATCTTCAATGTCTTAGAGTAAGGGATTGACACGATTTCTTTGGTGTGTATTAAACAGCTTCAAGCTTATTTTGCGAAATGTGTTGAGAAAATGTTCAGAAAACGCTTCTTTACACTTTAGCGCAAATGTTTACGCGCGAAAAGGATGCCGAACACTTAAAAATCTTGTTAGAAATTTAACACAAGAATGTAAAAGCTTCTCTCAAAGCGCTCCGCTCTCGGGATTAAGCTGCCATTAACTTAAAAAGAAAGAGAGAGAGAGAGCGCGTGTTATAAGGAAAATACGGGAATTATACCGAGAGTTTCTTAAGTTCATTCATTAGCGCGTTACGTGAAACTAAGAAATCGTTTAGCATTCTGAGATCACTTTATGGGATTGATTTGATGTAATCGGGCAATTTGCGACAAATCGATTGATGAAATAAATTATATATTCCTCTTTGGTGCCCGGTCAGAAATTATTCATTTATCGTCGGAGTTTAATATCTACTTAATTCACGCTTCATACTTGATCTTAAGGTGTCCCGCTCGAGCGCTTTGTAATTAGTATGGAAGCTTTTAATGGTGAAATTAAATATTACGACATGAAAGTTCACTTCACGAAGGGAATATCCGTACATTTTAGTCCATTTTACGAAACTTTTCGTATTTCGTTGGCCTGGAGGATCGTGAACGCGTGTGCAGTTTCGTTCAAAATAATTAAACGTGTTAAAACTAAACGGAAGTTTGCGTATGCTGTTTGTATCGAGAAAAATTATTGTTTTATTTAGATTTTACCGATATCTAATGTAAATACAGAAGTTCAATTTGAAAACTTAATGTTTTCGTGAAATAGGCCTCTGCCAATTAGGCTGCGCGAGCGGCTGCTCTGAACGTGCGTCGTTGAAACGTTGCTAGAATGGTCGAATAAAAATGCCCGGATGGCAATTTGCAACGGACGGGGCTAGGTAATTCGCGGTGCGCTGGGGGTATTACAGGAAGAAATCGACTCGTAGCCACGTGCTCGTTTCGCGAATATATTTTTATGCGAGCGCGTCTAGTGCCGGGATCACGAAAACCATCGCTGCCACGAGGTTTCCTCTTAGTTTAATGTTGGTGCGAACTGCTCTTTCATGAACGAGAGAACGAAGTAAAAACTGATAAAAATATAATTATTATATAATAATAAATTTATTATATAATAATAATAAAAACGGTTAAAATTACGTTAATTAGCTCACAGACAGATATTAAAGAAATAATTTACAAGAGCTTTACTACCGACGAGTTGTCCTCCAGCGTTCTTCAAGTTATATTTCGTAGCGTTCACAATACACGTCTATTCCCGTGCTTTCCGTTTTTCTCGTTAGCCGCAAGACGATAAAGTAAGTCGCTGTCTGGGATGTAATAGATGCGCGCCAGCCGGCGCGGGAGTTTCGCGCGGGAATATCCACTACCTAATTACGTATTTCGACGCACCATTTTGCTGATGACGGATGCGCCATTCCGCATTGATATGCAGCCGAGAAGTAAATTGATCGAGACAGGCCGCGGCGGGAGGTCGCGCCACGGATGAAATTCGACCACGGACCATCTCCTGTTCCGGGTTTCTCCATAACATCCGCAGTTTCTGTTACGCGCCCCCGACGTTACCGCATTCGCAACGCGTTCCGCATCGCGAAGAGAGGTATATATACATTATGACGGTAAACTCGGCGAAGGAGAATGTATCGAAAATTAGGCAAAACGTACGCACTGTGAATTTTTGGTTGTTGTTAATCTCTAGACAACTGATGTTACAATCGTTCCCGCGGCAATTAAGTTACATGACATAATGTTATGCTTTGACGCATTATATTCTATGTTCGTATTAAATTATGTTTATTCATTAATTAATTATATAGAATAGAGAGACAACTAAATTAGATCGTTCGCTTGGTTGCACCAAAACTCTCCGCCATAAATTAGCGCAGGATCTGAGATAGACTCTGTTTTATATACGTCTCTCACGACAATAGTGTCTTCTTGGATATCGTACCGAGAATGCACCGTAAATACTTTCCCCAGGAGAAGCCTGTGGCTCCATTACAGACTCTTCTCTTGCGCGTATCCGCCGCCTGTCGTCGCAAATAATTGCCTCGAATTTCTAAGGAAGGGCCCGCGTTTCTCTCTCCACTTGTTACTGCTTTATTCGGCACATCGCGGTCGGCCCCGCCTTGTCAATATTATCGCGATTCGTAATGTCGACGTCGGTGATGTTACGAGCGCCGCTACTATCATCATCATCGTCGTCGTCGTCAGAGGGAGAAAACGATGGAAAGGCAGCGGAGGAGCGATGAAAAGAAGAGGTGACATTACGTTCTCCTTTTCCCTTCCGGCGTAGGAAGCGGCAATTTGCTTCGCCGTCGCTTCGCGAAAATCACCTCGAGATACCTCGAGACGCCGCTTTTACCCCTGCGATGGAGACATCCTCGCAATGCTTCCGAAGTTTCATCGCAGCCAATAGCGCCGAGGAAGAATATTTAGTTATTAAAGTTAGACCTGCTAAAGTTAAACCTGCTCTACAAAGTGCAGGTTAGCTCAAGAAATTGTTCTCGGTATGATGCCCGATATCGCGGCTATCCACTCGAATCTCGTTATATCGAGGGGATATTGCGAGGAGAGATTAATCGAACCGTCGGTTGGCTACAATTAGAGTAGCTATTCATTATTCAAAGAGGAAGACAACCGCGCGCCTATGAGTGATATTCCTCTATTTCGTTAGACACAACAGAGCGCGCTTGCTATTTCAATTTATTACAGCGCACGGAAAGAATACACACAGACGCTGCGATTTAAAGGATTAAGAGTTACTTAGCTTTGAAACAGCTAATTTAATTATAGACAAGTGAAAACGTCTTGGATTTTTTTTTTTAACTACAATGTCAAACGGGAGTTTTTAAGTCAAGTTTACGACGTAGTTAACGTGCGCGTTTAAACTGAAACACTAAATTTTTTGTTTTAGTTGCATCATATAAGGTTTACTCTCCGTCGCGTGTGTAAACTAAGCGAGGAGTTTCGACAGTTTCTCCTGAAAATCGCGCGACAGATACAAATGAGAGACAAACAGTTTAGACAGAAACTACGAAGTCACTCCTTTCATCTTGTACGCACGCTTTGCGCTTTGTTTTCTCAGAGTAACGCCAACATATGTCTTCCTCGTACATACGCAGACCGCCATTGTTTCTAACTTTAATTTCTCCTCCATGTCTTTTGCGCGCATGCACATGCATAAACGATTTCAAGGTTGCGTGTTTTCACTTTGTAAGAAAAATAGTTCGCTGCATTGCCATTGGCGATACAGAGGAGGTTGAATAAGTTATGACGTATAAAAGTATAATAAGTTATGATGCATTAGCGATTCGTGGAAATTGAAAATGAGAGATGGAATTAAAGATACATTTATCATCGTAGTGTGTAATATACGTTACCAAGAAATATAAATAATATTCATCGATGTAAAATAGAAATTATTAACATTTATCGAACTCGTACCTATTTAATGAATGATAAAATGTTAAATGAATGAGAGACGAGTGAGAGAGTGAGAGAGAGAGAGAGAGAGAGAGAGAGAGAAAAAATAAAACAGTATTGATCTGTCGTATCAATATGCAAATCTCAGAATAATGCAATCAACATTTTTATTCATTTACATTCCGATGACTGAA